>JAWQEG010006306.1:0-25665 GCA_033782935.1 Petrolisthes cinctipes
AAACGGTATAATTATATGGCATAGAATGGATGATATAGTCAGTAATTTACAAGTCACTAACTAACTAACTGACTGCTCCAAAAATGATGCAAGAAACAGACCCATTCAGTGTCGGTGTATGTGTGAAGGGAGGAGGATGGACTCGTGCCTACCACATCACTCCAGACAGAAGCGTTTCCTCTCTATACTCAATCTCCACCATCATGTTCAGGTCAGGGTCGTATTGTTTACCTTCCATGTCATGTTTGATGGTCAAGTTTTTTTTTTTAATATTTTTCAACTTCATGTTTGATGGTCAAGTTTTTTTTTTTATTAATATTTTTTCAACTTCATGTTTGATGGTCAAGTTTTTTTTTTTTTTCATTCCATATTTTTCAACGTCATGTTCATCGTTTCTTTTATTTACCGTCGTCACTGTAACCTCTTGTATTCTAAGCCAATGTGGATCATGTTTTCTGGTATATAGGTTGGAGGAATCAGTGGCACTCCAGTTCACCCAAAACATAATTATAATCTTAAGGGGATGGTATACTTTGATAGATTGGAGCGCCACGATTCCTCCAATGTAAGCCAGGAAACAGACCCAGAGAAGAAAAATAATGGTTTCCTGTTGCCTGGAAAAAAAAAAAATTGGAGGAATCATTTGCTCCAGATTTACCACCCAAAACAATGCGTGCTATATACCCCCTTAACTATCTATCATGGGGCCTCTATGTCTTTGGTTGGCCGTCGTGGAAAGATGACGAACAACAGTGGGACGTGACATGGTGCACACTACTACTGCTGAGGGTTGGTGTTGATGAGGTCAGGAGAGAAGGGCACATCGTCTTACCTAGTCAAGTGCATCGTGTCCCTGGTTAGACGAGAAACTAGGTGAAGGGCAGGGTAGGTGCAGGTGTAGGTGAAGGAGTCCCCCCACGAATCTATCCCAACTCGTCTCATGTGTCTAACTGGCTGCTGGCGTGGCTGACCTTGGAGGAATGCAGGAACAGGAACTCTACTATGAGAGGAACCTTTTTCTTTTGTCCACCCCCACGTGAACTCACCCACTATAGTACCCTCCCTGCCCTTCTTTCCTTCCTTCCTTTCCCTTCCTGTCCTCCTCCTTCCTTCCTTGGTTTTTGCGATT
This sequence comes from Petrolisthes cinctipes, assembly GCA_033782935.1. Lineage (NCBI taxonomy): Eukaryota > Metazoa > Arthropoda > Malacostraca > Decapoda > Porcellanidae > Petrolisthes > Petrolisthes cinctipes. The sequence continues at coordinate 1,130 of JAWQEG010006306.1, forward strand.
TTATCCCTCGCCCATCCTCATCTCAGGTCACTTCCTCCTTTGATATGTTTCCACTTCCCTTACTATTCGTTTCTAAGACTGACTTTCCGGTCACCTTAAAAATCTTGCCATTGTATTCTTCCCTCTTCTTACCTCCTTTTCCTCCTTTTGGATTTCCTCCCATGCAGTTGTCGATTCCTTAACTTTCTGTAATCTGGAGTTTTCCCCCCATTCCTCCCGATAATATTCTCTCTGCTTTAGTTAATACCTTGCCATTCCTTCACTTGGTCCCTCTAATTTCTCTGTTGTTTAATTAAGTATTCTTCTGCTTCTCTCATTCCTCAGTTCACTCATTGGTTTAGCGTTTCCGATCCCACTTCTTGTTACACATCATGATCAATATTTTACAACATCATCTTCTATTATATTTGCCCTCTGTATTACCTCTACCTACACCCCCGTCTCATACACTCCTCCCCACTTCAGTACTTGTCTTGTCCTTTCCACGTCCCCTCTATTTAGCTAGAAATTTCCACATTGCTTAATTAACTTGCCCTGCTCCCTCTCACCGTCTTGTTTTCCTGTCCGTCTTGATTCCTGTTGTTTATTTCCTTGACACTTTGATTTCTTTTTAAAATTTCTTCATGTTCCTTATATCAGTTGTCCTCTTTTCATTATCTAGATTCCTCTGTGTCCTTTCTTCTATTTTCCCTTCATCACCTATACCTCGTTTTCTTCGCTCCATTCTCCCACTTTCTCCATTATTATTATTTTTTGTTTATATATATATATACGTTGACTCTTCCCTTACTCTATATTATCCTCTCTCCCTTACATTCTCCCTACCTCTTGAATGTTTTCCCTCTTTCCTGTCCTTCATAATACCCCTCCCTTTCCGTTCTCCCTGCCTATCCTACCCCGTTTCCCTGCTCCCTCCTCCCTCCTCCTTTCCCAGCCCTCCTTGCCCTCTTCCTCTGTGAATTTCTAGGTCAGGGTTGGATAAGAAGGACTGCAGTGAGGGACTCTGGAGAACCACTTTTTGCCTGGCGAAGAGAAGGGAAGGGAAGGGAAGGAGTGGGGGACAGTTGAAGGGGAGGGGGGCGGGGAGGAGTTAGTTAGTTAGGTAGCTGAAGGTGAGAAGGACAGAAGGAAGGAAGGAAGGAAGGGTATTTGGGTGTAAGAAAGATGTGGGAATAGGTGTGCTGGCCAAGTATGTAAAGGGCATGAGGGAGGGAGTGGGGGAAATATGAAATGGGAAGTGTTTTGTGTGTGTGTGTGTGTGTGTGTGTGTGTGTGTGTGTGTGTGTGTGTGTGTGTGTGTGTGTGTGACAGGGTGGGAAAGGTAGGGGAAGGTTAGAAATTGGGAGGAATGGAGAGGGAAATATGAGTTAAAAGGGTGTAGGTAAGGAGGGGAGGGGGCACTCAGAGATAAGATAACAGAAGGATGAGGATGGAGGGAGCAAGGGAAGGTGGGGAACGACGAAGGGATATCTTAAGGGGGTGCGGAAGTAGGGTACAGGCTTAGGGGCGCGGAAGTAGGGGGACAATCTTGGGGGGGGAGTTTGGGGGGTGCAGGAATAGGGGACAGGTTTTCTACCCACCACAAGCCTGTCTCCCTATTCCCGCACCCCCAAACCCCCCCTAAGCCTACCCCCTACTCCCGCACCCCCCTAACCCCCCCCCCCAAGCCTGTCCCCCTATTCCCGCACCCCCTTAAGCTATGAGAGCGAAGGAGGGTAGAGATATCATTCATCCTCTTTTCCTTTTGCATTTACTTCTGTTGTTTCTCTTCCATCTCAAACATTCGACGAGTTTGTTTGGATTCCATAAGTACTATTGGCCACAAGAATTCGTACACACACACACTGTTGGTTTTGAGGGCTTGTAACATGAAGAAAATGTAAGACAACGTAAATGCAAACCAACATTAGTATTAAGTTTGTTGTTTTGTAATCACCGAGTCACTTGGTAGGCCCATTCATTGTAGTTCTTTCAGAGTGAATAATGGCATCTATTTCCATATAACCTGCATGTGTAAGAATTCCTGTCGCCAACTGTACAATGATATATATACACAGCCAGCAGAGGACGGAAGGGGAGTAGGTAGGGTAACGTAAGGAAGGGGTCGAGGGCAGTGGAGGCATTGGGAAGGAAGGAAGGAGAGAGGGAAAGGGTACACAAGCTTCCATGTACAGAGGTGTGGCCAAGGGGGCGAGTGGTAGAATAGAGTCCCATAGTCATGTAAATAAGCTCTGTTGGATATCACCTTGCAAAGTTATAGGGTCGGTCAGGGTAGGTGTTTAGGGCATATATGTGTCTGTGTATGTGTGTGCCTGTGTGTATATTTATGTATATGTATGTTTCTGAAGATGAGGGCTAAAGATATGAAGCCATTTAAATGCTCTCACCTGTGAAAATGAAAATAAGAGTGAGAGAAGTCCATAATTATGTCCAGTTTCGTTCGATATATCTAGATGCATTGTGTTTTGAAGGGTCATCAGTCGTGTAGAAAAGGAGAAGGGTAGGTGTTTGTGTGTGTGTTGGTGTGTCAGTGTGTGTGTATGGATGGATATAATGTGTGTTGGTGTGTCAGTGTGCGTGTGTTGGTGTGTCAGAGTGTGTGTATGGGTGGCTATAATGTGTGTTGGCGTGTCAGTGTGCGTGCGTGTGTTGGTGTGTCAGAGTGCGTGTGTTGGTGTGTCAGAGTACGGCTGTTGATAGACTTTAATGATACGGGTAGTCCATTTTTGTCTCGCCATATCTCACGCCAACCAGCCAAGCCAAGGATACACACAACTTTTATACTATTTATTTATTCTATAGAGTTGCCTTGTCTGTTCCTCCCTTTTTGTGGTTTCCCTTCCTTTGTCTTCTGCTTCGTCTCATTGTATTATATTCTTTAACCATGCATTCATTCTTCCCCAGCATATATTTTTTTTTAATTATTATTATTTTTATTATTATTATTATTATTATTATTATTATTATTATTATTATTATTATTATTATTATTATTATTATAATTATTATTATTATTATTTACCTTTCTTTTTATGTATAGTTTATTTTACTCATGTGCACTTTGTATACTTGGCTTTCCTCTTTATCTCACTGTGTTCTTGGATAGCTTACCTTTATCTTGGCAGTATTGTTTAGAGTAGCTGTCATGGGTCCGATCCTCTAAAAACTAACTTCAGCTATACGGACATGTTTTTTTTTTGCTCGTTTCCCTGAGGCAGAAAAAAATACGTACTGGGTTATTTATATATTATGGGAGAGGTAGACTGACCCTGAGTGGATGGATGAGACCTGCCTGTAGATGAAGGACACAATACTGTTTTTTGTTTATCAGCGTGGAAAGAAAAGAAACATGAAAACCTTATTATGTTGAGCAAATACGAACAAGAAATAAAGAAAGTTAAGAAAGGCAGGAGAACAGGGGAATATAATGTATAATAATAATATAGAGAAAGAAGAGAGTATAGTGAGAAGAGAAGAGGAGAAGTGGGAAGGAAAAGCTGTATGATGTGACGACGACGACCTACACCACCATGGAGCAGCTGACATTTACCCTAACTGGAAGCCAAAGAGAAAGTGAATGTATGTATTTATTCAGAGGGAAAGCCTGAATTTGAACCTTGATGCAATTTCATGTGAAGTATATGAGTTGCTGCACTCTTAGGAAACGATGAGACGACTCTGGTAACTTAACTTTTATATATAATGAATAATAATATATCAATCAAAATCCCACGAAAACTATGATAATCTATGACGTGTTTGTATGTTTGTGTTTGGAGATTTCAACGTCTGGTAAAGTGGTAATCCAATAGTAACAATTAAGGACCTGTTGTCGTGTAGGGAAATTGGTGGCTTCTGATTTTTCCCGACTATGCCACGAAACACACTCTTTCTATGTAGGTAGCTGGTGTTTCGTGGCTGTATTTGAAGGACTCGTTTACCTCCAATTTTCTGACTGCATCACAGGGTCCCTTAAAGTGAGTGACACCTTCGAACATTGCCTGCCTCTCTATCTCTGTGTCTGTTTGCATGCATGTGTTTCCAGTTTGTCTGCCACTCTGTTTGCCAGTCATTTCTGTTTGTCTACCTCCTTGTTTGCTTGTCATCCCTATCTGCATGCTTCCCTGTCTGTTTGCCTGCATGTGTTTCCAGTTTGTCTGCCACTCTGTTTGCCAGTCATTTCTGTTTGTCTACCTCCCTGTTTGCTTGCCATCCCTGTCTGCTTCCCTCTCTGTTTGCCTGTGCTTATACCTGCCTGTGTATCTGCATTCTGGTGTGCTTTTCTCCCTCATGTAACTGTCTGTCTTATCATCTACCTTCCTCGTCCACCACGCCTTATTCTCTCACCCATTTGTCTGATCCAATTTTCCGCCTCGTTCCCTGCATGGATCATCTCTCTCTCTCTCTCTCCCTCCCTCCTTCCCTTGCTCCCTGGCCTTCCTCTCATGTGAAGCTGTTTCCTTGTGTACGGTCGCCGAGCTCATGAATAATATACTTCATTATTTATGAGTTTACTTTATGCTATTAATTTATTTTTGTCTATTTATATTAATTCTATATAGACAGGCAGACATATAGACAGGCAGACATATAGACAGACACAGATATAGACAGACAGACATATAGACAGACAAACAGATAGACAGACAGACATATAGACAGGCAAACAGATAGACAGATAGACAGACATATAGACAGACAGACATATAGACAGACAGACATATAGACAGACAGACATATAGACAGACAGATAGACAGACAGATCATTAAACAGAAATAAAAACACAGAAAATAAAATAAACACACAATCCTACACATTAATGGAATCAAAAGTAACAATTATGACGAGAGGAGAAATTTTTTGGAAAGTCGAGCTGCAGGAAATTATAACCAAAGCATAAATAATAATAATAATAATAATAATAATAATGAAGGACAAGTAACTCAGAGAAAGTGGACAACCCAAGCTGGTGGACTCTTATTATTATTATTATTATTATTATTATTATTATTATGATGATGATGATGGAGAGGGGAAAAAAAGAGGAGGAATGTATTTATTTATAAGCAAAAGGTGGGATTGTGGTGATAAGGAATTAATTAATTGGAGGAGGTGGTGGTGGAGGAGGTGGGGTGGATAGAGGTGTGAGAAGGAGTGTTGGTGGAGGAGGTGGAGGAGGTGGATAGAGGTGTGTGAGGGAGTGTTGGTGGAGGAGGTGGTGGTGGATGAGGTGGGGTGTAAATAAGTGGAGATGGAGGTGTGTGTGTGAAGGAGTGTTGGTGGTGGATGTGGATGAGATGGTAGGGTGGAGTGCTGGTGGAGGAGGTGGAGGAGGTGGATAAGGTTGTGGGGTGTAAGTGGAGATAGAGGTGTGTGGGTGGATGGATGGATGGTGGTGGGTGGATGGATGGATGGTGGTGGGTGGATGGATGGATGGTGGTGGAGGTGGATGAGGTGTTAGTGGTGGGGTTGAAGTGGAGACGGAGGTATATGAGGGAGTGGTGGAGGAGGTGGATGGATGATGGTGGTGGTGGAAGTGGATAAGGTTGTGGGGTGTAAGTGGAGATGGAAGTGTGTGGATGGATGGATGGATGGATGGATGGTGGTGGAAGAAAGTGGATAAGTGGCGGACGAATGGTGGGTCGAAAAATAATGAGGGTTGTGGAAAAGAGAGTGAAACTTAATGAGACTCTGAACAACTCGTTCCTTTACTCGCCTCCCTTTCCCTTCCCTTTTTTCCCCTCCCCTTCCTTTCTTTCCCCTCCCATTTCCTGCTTTCCCTTTCTTTCTCCTCCCCTTTTTTTTCTTTCCCATCCCTTTCCCTTCTTTCCCATCCCTTTCCCTTCTTTCCCTTCCCCTTCTTTCCCTTCCCCTTCTTTCCCTTCCCCTTCTTTCCCTTCCCCTTCTTTCCCTTCCCCTTCTTTCCCTTCCCCTTCCTTCCCTTCCTTTCCCTTCCCCTTCCTCCTCTTTCCTTCACTTCCCCTTGTTCTCCTTTCTTTCCCTTTCCCTTCCTCCTCTTTCTTTTCTTTCCCCTCCCTTTCCTTTCTTTCCCTTCCCCTTCCTCCTCTATTTCCTCAACTTTTATTTCTCTCCCCTCTTTCCCTAACTCATATACCCTTCCTCTCTCCCCTCCCTTCTTCCCATCTTACCCCCCATTCACCCTACCCCCCATTCACCCTACCCCCATCACCCTACCCTCATAGTGTTTACCTTCACACTTATTACCCCTCGTAGCTTTTACCTTCATTTTCATCCTCACCCTCTCACTTTTCTCCTTCCCTCTCACTTTTCTCCCTCCCTCTCACTTTTCTCTCTCCCTCTCATTCCTCCAAACTGCATCACTATAATTCCAGGAAACAAATCACTTCAATGTTAACAAATTAGGGATCTATTTCGAGACACAGTTTGGAGTGTTCAGTAGAGGTTTAATTAATTTTACAGTCAAGTGTTATTTATGATGAGAAAGCAATGGATTAGTATACAACAAACTGAAAACTGATCAAAAAGGGAGGGGCAGATAAAAAAAAGGTGCCTAAGGAGTTTGGTGTAAGAGAGGAAGTGTCAGGGTAGGTGAGGACTGTGTTACCCTATTTATAATCAAGTAAAAAATGGTAGAGACTAGAGGGTAGGGCATACCACTTATTATTATTAAAGAGGAGTTATTGCAAGAGTGGAAATGCCGGAGGTGGGGGCAGCAGTTGTCTTGTATTAGGTCAAGATAAAACTAGGGCAGGGCAGGGTAGGGCAGGGCAGAGTTAGGTTCCAGAAAGTCAGGAAATGGATAATGGAGGAGTGTGAAGCAGAATTAAAATACCATATGATAAGAGAACACACCCTGGTTTTCACTACGGATTACAACACCTAAGAGATCCCCAATCACACACACACACACACACACACACACCATAACTTCTGAATACAGTCAATGAACGTATAGATCTAGGGGAACTTTGCTACTGAAGATGATAATAATTTTTTGTTCAAAAAATTTGTTTAAAAATAATTGTTACATTTTTTTTTTTTTTTTTTTTTTTTTCAAAATTTTGGCAAACAATATATAAAAAAAAAATTAAAGATTTATTTTATAAAATAGAAAAAAAATGTAAACAATTTCTTTTAAGAATATAAAAATATAATTGTACAAAAAAAAAATAAAACATTTTGTTTTGTTTAAAAAAAATTCTTAGCTTTTTTTGTAAATAAATATTTTGAAAAAAAAAATCTGTTTACTAGCATGGTTTGGTGGATTCTGTAGTGTTTCAAATTACCAAAAACATATGATCCTCTAAAGGGTGTAGATTTTTCCATTGTGAACAGAAGAGACCAACAACACCAAACAAGTTGGACAGGAAATGCCGGAGTAGGGAAAGGAAAGGTAAGGCAATGAGGTAGAGGGCACGGCAGCTGGTGGTGCTGGTGGGAAGGGGGAGGGGGAGGGGAGGGGAGAGTCAAATACTAGGTCAAGTCAGTGTGCCACATTAGGTCAGCCTGGGTCAGCGACGAGATAGGACACACACACACACACACACACATACATGGGTACAGTACGATATTTTTTCAATGCACATTCACGACCACTTTATCTAAGCATCCTCAGAATACAATAGAGAATTATAATATATACTGTACATAACGAGAGGAATATTTGTGTTGGTATGGAGTTAGGAGAGGGAATGGATGCATAAAATTAAGCTTTGTATTCTGAGGATGGCTAAGTAAGAAGAAACTTGAGGGGTGGGGGTAGAGTTTTGACATTTTTGGAGATAATGATTCCTCCAAACTATTCCCACCAACAGGCCATTATTTTTGTTAAACTGGTTCTGTTTCCTGCATGGCATACTTTGGAGGAATCAAGGAGCTCTAATGTACCAAAAGTATACTCTTCACTTGAGTTAACCAAGACGGTGGTTTCTTTTTCCTAGCGTCACATTCACTATCAGTCACTCAAACCATCATTAATTCACAGGAAAATATATTATCTAAAGTACAACATCACCAGTACCTATAATACGTGTCAAAAAGTCAAGGTTGGGGAAAACAGAGAATAGGAAAGATCTGGTGTACTAAATGTAGGTGAAGTGGGTCTGGTTGGTTTGGGTGGGGCAGGAGTTGTGGTTACGGTACTTGGAGAAAGAGGAGAAGTGAGGAGGGAGGTAATTGGTGAGTGGCAGTCAAGGGAAAGGGAAGATGAAGGGGGGAAGAAGCAAAGGAGGGTAGACAGAAAGTGGGAAACAGAGAAAATGAAGGAGAGAAGGAATGAATGAAGGAAGAACAGCCAAGAGGAGAGAAGCAGAGAGATATGACGGTGAGAATGGGAATTTATATTTTGATGATGATTATGATAATGGCAACGGTGAAAATGATGGTGATGCACCAAAGTTTTTGTTAATCTGGTCCTGTTTCCTGGCATGGGAGGAATGAATCAAGGCTCTCCAATCTACCAATAGTAATTACCATGCACTTAATTAAACCCGTATGTCTTTCTTTGAACTATTAACTTCATTATAATAGAGGAACCCGTCGTCATGCATCTCACTTTGAATAAATTATGCAAACGAGATACTAATTGACACTGAATATTAATGAGTGAGGCGTTGCTGCTGATACAGTCTCTTCTGTGTATACCTGTTATTTAATTATCTTTTTTAAGGGGAGAACCGTATAAATGGGAGGGCTACTGATTCTTCCTAACTATCCCTCCCACGAAACACAATTATTATCACCGTAATGTTTCTAATAGGGCAGCAGCCGTTTCATGACATTGTTTGGATGATTCAGTATGAGTTGTTTTACCCCTTATTTTTTTTATGGGACTCGGTTTTTTTTTTTTTTTTTTTTTTTTTTTTTGACTCGTTTATTATGGGTGAAGTGGTGGAGTGTATGTAGCTCCTTAAACACTACAACAACAACACGACAGGTCCCCTTAAACTCTTAGAAAAATGCCTGAGGGAGTTGGTTTGTCTTCTGGTATAGTTTGGATTAATCGATAGCCCCCTCAATTTCGGCCACCACCACCATCAACACCACCACCACCACAAACTCCATTACCAACACAACCACCAGAAACACCATTACCAACACCAACACCAGAAACACCATTACCAACACCAAAAAAACTATTACCACCACCACCACCAACAACAACAACAATAACAACATCATCAATCACCACTACCATCACCACCACCACCACCAACACCACCACCACCAACACCACCACCACCACCACCACCACCAACACCACCATCACCACCAACAACAATAACAACAACATCAATCACCATTACCATCACCACCACAACAACAATAACACAACCACTACCACCACCACCACCACCACCACCACCACCACCACCAACACCAACACCACCACCAACACCAGAAACACCATTACCAACACCAACACTACAAGCACTATTACCAACATCAACACCACCAACACCAACAACAACACAACCACTACCACCATCACCACCACCACAACCAACAACAACACAACCACCACCACCACCACAACCACCACCTTCACCACCACCATAAGTATTCCTGTGTGTTCACTTCTCAAATCTGATATTGTTGTACAGAATAAGGCAATGTTCCCATGGTTCAGATGAGTATTTCCCCACCTCCGTATCATCATCATCATTACCTTGATATATACACCGTCAGACTCTTATTTGTTTTTCTCAAGACATTAAAGGTTGCTAAATCATGAACGTTCGTAGTGAATAATTAGGAAGTCTCGTGTGCCTCTCTCGTGTCAAAATTTTCTCTTTTGTGATATAGCTCTATTTTTTTTATATATTTTTATAAGTATATACTGTATGTTTCTGATTAAGGAAGGACTTGGGTTTATTTTATCATAGACAGAAATGTATAGAACTATTGGTAAGAATAATTCGACTCACCAAGTTTGAGTCGTATTATTCAAAACGAAGAATTAATCTGCTAAAGACCTTCCTATTAGAAAATGACCAAAATATTAACAAGAAAACACATAACACGAATCGTCAGGGTACCGTGGCCTTAATTCAAATGACAACAATGTATATATTTCTTCCTTTAATTAAACAGATGATTTACGTTTGGTACATCGGTGGTTACAGATTCCTCCATAATTATTACGTGTAGAAACAGACCAATTAATTAAACTAAAATTTGTTACCTTGATTCTTGGAAGAGTTCAGAGGAAACAGTACCGTGACTCTAAATTTGCCAACACAAACTGTATTACTCCCCTGAAGACGATACGAAGCAACAAAGAGATATCCTGTTATAACCCTTTTGCCTTGACTCATTTTATCCAAGTCACCATTACAAACTCGTGGGCTTCCAGTGTGTGTGTGTGTGTGTGTGTGTGTGTGTGTGTGTGTGTGTGTGTGTGTCTACGTGTGTGTGTGTGTGTGTGTGTGTATCGAACTGTACGGTATCTGATACGTGGTTGGATTTTCTGGTCGAGGTATGGTGTGTCATCAATGTTTGTGTTCTTCGAGTCAGGAAATAATCACTCTATGCCCTCGAAGTCTGTTTGAAGAGTTGGTTGTGGTGTGTTGTTGTGTTGACGTGAAAAATAATGATGTGTTTGCACCTCTTCAGAAAATGCCATGGTTGTTAGGGCCATATGCAAGAATGTTGATGGTGTTGACGACGGTTTGGTACTGATACGATGATTCCCTAGACAAAACTACACAGCCATAGTACCGGTACCACGCTATCGACAATTACAACCATCAGTTTTCTTGCATACGACCTTCAGCATCATAGTTGAGTAGAGAAACACCACTTAATTTAAAGAGGCTAAGGTGAGGCTCCATATTTTACAACACCAAGTTACTTAGGTACAGTACCTCTCATATTGAAGGAAGGACGTGGAAAGATGGAGGGGCGTGGGTCCAACTTCATTGATACCATTACTACCACCACCACCATACCACCTTCACCTACACCACCACTTCCATCATCATCATCACCATCATCATCACCAGGAGCAGACCTTGACTCTCACCCCTTTATACCCCCATACCCTGTCCACATACATATAATTACATACATACACGTCAATTAATATCATCTCCCCTCCCTCCCCTCCACTCCACTCCACTCCCTTTTCCTCCTCTCCACTCCACTCCCTTTTCCTCTCCTTCCCTCCCCTCCCTTCTACTCCCCATCCCTCCCCTCCACTCCACTCCTTTCCCTTCTCCTCCCTATCCCTCCCCTCCCTTCTTCTCCTCATCCTTCCCCTCCACTCCACTTCACTCCCTTCTCCTCCCCATCCCTCCCCTCCCTTCTACTCCCCATCCCTCCCCTCCACTTCACTCCCTTCTCCTCCCCATCCCTCCCCTCCCTTCTCCTCCCCATCCTTCCCCTCCACTCCCTTCTCCTCCCCATTCCTCCTCTCCCCTTCCCTTGACCAGATGGATGTAAGGTCGTACACTTAGCATTCATCACACACGGGCCACTTGCTCTAATAAGACCTTTGCCGACCCTTCATTCCATCTCCTCCAGCCCTTCATGCACCAGCCGGCCAGTCAATCTTCCAGTCTTGGCCACACAGATATCTTCAGTTCTTCGCCAGCCAGTATTCCAGTTTCCAGCAGCTTTTCTTGTTCCGGTACTCGCCATCTCTTCTTCCAGTACTCGCCATCTTTTCTTCCAGTAGCTCCTCTTCCATTTTTCTATAGTCCTTCTTCCAGTCTTCAGCAGTCCTTCTTCCAGTCTTAATCAGTCCTTCCAGTTTTAGCAGTCATTTTATCAGTCTTCATCAGTCCTTCTTACAGTACTTCACCAGCTCTTTTTCTATTTTTCATTTGTCATTTCTCCGGTCTTTAAGAAAGCTCCTTCTACTTTTCATTACTTTGTCCTTTCTCTCATTTCCCTTCCAAATCTACTATTTACAGATATAATGCAAAAACTTTACAACCACACTGTATACTGAATTATATTTCACAAAAGATGCAATATATATCTCGTTTTCACCAAGAGAATATAAAATAGCAGAATCAAACACTATATCTAAGTTTTTTTGTAGACACCAGTTGGGTTGTTAACTTATTTGTACTGTAAGTGGCCATGGATTTTTTTTCTTCTTTTCTTTGGGCAATAGCATCGGTCATGGCGTGCTGAGTCTTTCCCTCTGACGTCTTGTTTTTGTGTCCGGCTCATTTGTAAGCAATTTGGTGGACGGGAACACAAAGCAGCAATTGGTGTCAAGAGGTTTATGGCATCACACCTGACCAGACCCAGACACAGACCCATACTCACCCTCGTCTATACCTATCCCTTCAAAATTATACGACTAAACCGATTCCCTATATACTTTGTGATGAAGTGTATAGTCTGTTTCCTGTCATAGTATTGGTGGAATCAGTACTCCTCTCAGTAGCCCCAAACAGTCGACCCCCTGAATTAATTTATTTGTTGCTTCCCTAATCCTAGTATTTTATAGTTGATCTGCGAACAGTGGCTCACAACTAACTATGTACTCCTCTGGTAAAGCAAACAGCCAGCCACAAACCAAGGACACCTGGGAGTATTAGCCTACATCCCGGATTTTCGGACATGAAGATCTTTGTGTCAGGATTGAGGAAGGAACTCTGGGATGTTGACTGACTGACGAATAGCTACCGAAAAGTTAATATGGTCCGTATAAAGCTTTTGGTATTAAATTTTACATTCGTTCACGTGCTGGCGAATTAGAATCTAAAAAGGATAAGTTTGTATGCATGTTATAGTTCTTGCAAGCGTGTGTGAAGTTGCGTGTAAGTACGATGTTTATATCTTCTAGTCAAAAAAATATATCATACAAAAAATCTGATTATATGGTCACACCAAAAAATATATCGTAGTTTTTCAATGTTTGGGACGCGGCACGTACATCCTCACAGTTTCACAAGGACCATTAGAACAATTGCTGTTTGATAATCCTTCGTATTTTTTCCTTTGCATTCCTTTGTTTTCCTTTTTCCCCTTCTCTCTTCCTCCCTCCTCTTCCCTCTTCCTCCCTCCTCTTCCCTCTTCCTCCCTCCTCTTCCCTCTTCCTCCCTTCTCTTCACCCCTTCACCCCTTCTCTTCCCTCTTCACCCCTTCTCTTCCATCTTCACCCCTCCTCTTCCCTCTTCCTCTCCTCCTCTTCCCTCTTTCTCCCTCCTCTTCCCTCTTCCTCCGTCCTCTTCCATCTTCTATTTCCGTCCTTCACCCGACAACAAACCTATCTTCAAGTCTCTCCCTCTCTCTTTTCCCCTCTCCCTTCCTCTCCCATAACCCCTGCCCTCAGCCAACCTTCATTCTCTCTACCTTCCTTCCTTCCTTCCTTCCTGCCTGACACTCACTCGACAAGGTGAGAGGTCATACCCCAACAACACCTTATTATTTCACTCTATAATTACCTGTATACCCTCTCTCTCTCTCTATTATCACACCCTGCCCCTTCCCTATATACCTGTCTATTACTACTACTCCTCCCACTTTATCATCAACCATGACTCCTCCTCTCCTTTCCTCCACCCTTCCATCAAAAGAACTTATTTAGGTCAAGGAGAGGGTAGAAGGGGCGGATATTGGGAGAAAGGGGCAGAGGGATAGTGAAGAGGAGGTGAATAAAGGATGGTGGAACACAGGAAGATGAATTAATTAAGGAGAGATGCATGAGGCAAAAATTGATTAGTTACAAGGAAAGTACTGATGGAAGAATTGGTAAGACAAAGATAAGCAAGGACAGGGAGATGCATAAAAGGAAAGGGGAGAGAAGAGATGGAGGAGGAGGGGGAGGAAGACAAAGATAAGCAAAGACAGGGAGATACATAAAAGGAAAGAGGAGAGAAGTAGAGGAGGAGGAGGAAGAAAATGTATGTGCAGTTAGGTTTGTGGGCAGCGAATTATTTCCCTTTACACATTTGGTAATCCGCCCAAGGGTACACTGTAAACGAATTGCCATATGCGTCTGGCTGGGTGGTCAGGGTGTGTTTAGCAGCCAACAACATAACAGGTGTACGGCGTAAGTTTCTCGCACCAGTCGAGTGTTAATAATGCTCTGACGAATAATTTCAATGTTTGTTGACGACTTTTTGGTATGTCCTTGTCCGGTGCTGCAGAGAGTATAGGGAGGAGAGGAGAGGAGAGGAGAGGAGAGGAGGGGGATTTAGAAAGGGAAGGGAAGGGAAAGGAAAGAGGAGGGGGATTTAGAAAGGGAAGAGAAGGGAAAGGAAATAGGAGGGGGATTTAGAAAGGGAAGGGAAGGGAAAGGAAAGAGGAGGGGGATTTCGAAAGGGAAGGGAAGGGAAAGGAAAGAGGAGGGGGATTTCGAAAGGTACAGTAAACTCGCCATCCAAAATATATATCCAGGCTTGCTTCGAATAGCCGGATCGAGTATCAAGCGAGCTCAAGCAAATATGAAACAGGATAAGTGGTGTAATTGGTTCACTAGTATGTCAAATGACTCGAAACTTTCAACAAGACCTGGATACAAATTTTGGATAGCGAGTGTACCATTATCTAGATGTTGTCTGTATACTTTTGAATTCGTCTGTACTTATATGGATAATAATAGATAAAATTTGACTAAAATCACAAGAAAATAAATGAGAAAATAATACAGTGTTCATGTTGAGTTTGTGTGGACATGTATGGATCTTGAATTGTTGATAGTGCTTGTGGCAGGGAAAATTAATTTATTCAGGCTAACACACTGTACACACACACACACACACTGTATACACACACACTGTACACACACACACATACTGTATACACACACATACTGTACACACACACACACACACACACAAAACACACACACATACGGTACACACACACAAACTGTACACACACATACTGTACACACACACATACTGTACATACACACACACTGTACACACACACATTGTACACACACACATTGTACACACACACACACATACTGTACACACACACACACACAAACACACACACACACACACACACACATACACAAACACACACACACATTAATGAGTGCCCAAGAATGAAGCACATATGGCATCTTGCAACGTAATCATAACAAGGACGTCTAATAGTGATTCACAATTCTTTACTCTCACTTGTTACTCACTCCACTCTCACCTCTTGCTCACTCCACTCTCACTTCTTACTCACATCACTCTCACTTGTTACCTCACTCCACTCTCTCTTCTTACTCACTCCACTCTCACCTGTTACTCACTCCACTCTCACTTCTTACTCACTCCACTCTCACCTGTTACTCACTCCACTCTCACTTCTTACTCACTCCACTCTCACTTGTTACTCACTCCACTCTCACTTGCTACCTCTCTCCACTCTCACTTCTTACTCACTCCACTCTCACCTCTTACTCACTCCACTCTCACCTGTTACCTCACTCCACTCTCACTTCTTACTCACTCCACTCTCACTTCTTACTCACATCACTCTCACTTGTTACCTCACTCCACTCTCACTTCTACTCACTCCACTCTCACTTGTTACCTCACTCCACTCTCACCTCTTACTCACCTCTTACTCACTTCACTCTCACTTGTTACTACCTCCACTCTCACTTCTTACTCACTCCACTCTCACTTCTTACTCACATCACTCTCACTTCTTACTCACTCCACTCTCACTTCTTACCTCACTTCACTCTCACTTGTTACTCATTCCACTCTCACTTCTTACTCACTCCACTCTCACTTGTTACTCACTCCACTCTCACTTGTTACTCACTCCACTCTCACTTGTTACCTCACTACACTCTCACTTGTTACCTCACTCCACTCTCACCTCTTACTCACTCCACTCTCACCTCTTACTCACTCCACTCTCACTTCTTACTCACTACACTCTCACTTCTTACTCACTACACTCTCACTTCTTACTCACTCCACTCTCACCTCTTACTCACTCCACTCTCACTTGTTACCTCACTCCACTCTCACTTGTTACCTCACTCCACTCTCACTTCTTACTCACTCCACTCTCACTTCTTACTCACTCCACTCTCACTTCTTACTCACTCCACTCTCACTTCTTACTCACTCCACTCTCACCTCTTACTCATTGTCTGTCTGTCTGTCTCCACGAAACTTAATGTCTCGTAATAATTTCAATACATTACATGAAAATTTCAGGAAAGGTTAAGCTAGAAAAAAAATAGTATCTTGTATTTTGTTATTTTAAAAAGCTTACCATTCTTTTGTAATAGAAAATACATTAACTATTTTTTTTTATATACATAGTCCTTCATAATTCATATTTTCATTTCAGTATTTTTCCTTCTTTCCATAAATATTTTCTTTCTTAGTAATTTATGTGTTACTTTCAGACATATTTTTATGATTTGTTTCCTCCTTCATTATCTTTTCTCTCTCCCACATTATTATTTATTTATTTATTTCGTCTTTCATTACATATTATTCTCTTTCCCACATTATTATTTTTTTATTTCTTTTCGTGTTTCATTTTATTATTCTCTTTCCCACATTATTATTTTATTATTTCTTTCATTATATTTTTCTCTTTCCCTGCATTTAATCTCATGGGTGCATTGTTCGTTCCCTCGTCACCCTGACACACTTTACCTACCACCAGCCAGTGAGCACCTCAGTCACGCCTCCTTCATCAAAAAGTACACTCTTGTACACTCTTACCAACACGCTCAAGTCTCGTTTGTACAGTACACACACACACAGACACACACACACACACAAAAAAACACACAGACACACACACACACACACACAGACACACAAGTCTCGTTTGTACACACACACACACACACACAGACAAACACAGAGACATAGACACACACACACACACGTCTCATTTGTACAGTACACACACACACACACACACACACACACACACACACACACAGAATAAAAATCCATTGTATACACATTTACCTCACTTTGTCTCAACTTGGTGTTGTGTTACTGAGTGAGGAGGTTGGTATTCAATAGTTACCACATCTCTCCTCTTAATCAGATCACTCTCAATGTTTTGTTCTTGTCTTTCATTTTAGTTTGAACTCCAATTCCATTCCAATGTTAAATAGTCGCAGCTTATTCCTACGTGACAAAAACTTTCCCAATATCTTGCTAGCTAGCTGTAATGATATTTTGAATCTCATTAATGTTTCTCTGTCGAATGCACTGTCTCATACACAGCAATATGGGTTTTTCACTCCCCATATTATTAACTTGTTGTCAGGGTAGTGGCCAGAGGGTAAGTTTTGTTGGGAAATTGGAGACCACATATACCAGAGTGTCTGTTGCTGAGTGTGTGTTGATGAGTGTGTGTGTGTGTTGATGAGTGTGTGTGTGTGTGTGTGTGTGTGTGTGTGTGTGTGTGTGTGTGTGTGTGTGTGTGTGTGTGTGTGTGTGTGTGTGTTGCTGAGTGTGTGTGTGTGTGTGTTGCTGAATGTGTATGTGTGTGTCTGTGTGTGTGTTGCTGAGTGTGTGTGTGTGTGTGTATTTACAGTGTTGGTCAAATGAGGGGAATGACCTACTTCACATCAAGGCGACAGCAGTTTGTGGTCACCTGCAATTAAAGGTGGTAAGGAGTGACATTTCAGTGTGTGTGTGTGTGTGTGTGTGTGTGTGTGTGTGTGTGTGTGTGTGTGTGTGTGTGTGTGTGTGTGTGTGTGTGTGTGTGTGTGTGTGTGTGTGTGTGTGTGTGTGTGTGTGTGTGTGTGTGTGTATGTGTGTGTGTGTGTGTGTGTGTGTGTGTGTGTGACGATGCCTTTATATATATACACGTCACTATCTACAGGGGGCAACTACATCGTCATCTGAGCATCTTGGAATATGGTTGGATATCCTCTATGCTATATCAAACTATGTGACAACAATCATACTGTAGGTGATAATCTCTTTGAAGTGTTAAGGACAAAGTGATCGTGTATGAGAATTGAAGGCTTCTAGTTCCTCCTGACTATGCCACGAAACAAGCTCCTTCCTTATATATAGGTGTGTGTGTTTCGTGGCAATATTTGAAGGACTTATTTACCTCTAACTTTCTGACTACATCACAGGGTCCCTTAAGAGTGCCCAGGAAGCATTAAATAACAGAGAAAACAATCAGATCACCTCTAAAAACAACAGGCATTTGTTTGTTGGTGTGGACTCTATCTGACGTGCATTTAGTTTTCAGGCCATTATGCTATCCACTGCAAATATCGCCTACCCCATCTCAAACCAAACTGGAGATTATTATAGACCTGTTTCACTCTTATTAAATTTCAGAGGTGAGGACAATACGAGGCCTCAGTGATTTTTATAATTTTATTTTTTTAGTTTTTACCTTACACAAATATATATAAATACAAAGTCGACATGTGTTAGGTGAAGGTAATCTAAACCATATATTATTTTACTGTAGCAATTCTCTGCAGACTTTTGTAACCCTCTTGTTTTACCTCATGGACCACCACCACTTCCCCCTCAAGGTGTTACAGGAATGTTGCTCCACTATATAGCTTCCATTTTTTTTTTTTTTTTTTTTTTTTTATAGTAAGTCTAAAGGCAAATATCCAGTATAATGTCCTAACTATTGGATTTAAAAGAGCGAGAGAGATCCAAAGTCATGCCTATTATAATTCCATTTTTTCTTCCTTTATTGAAGTAGGTGAGAACTAAAATTAAGAAGACCTTTTAATGTTTTCATCTGTGAAAGAAAAAATTGAAATGGATCCAAATTCATGCCCAATTTGAGTCGAGATGCCAACACACATTACGTTTAAGGGACCCTGTGATGTAGTCATATAATTGGAAATAAACGAGTCCTTCAAATATTGCCACGAAACACCCCCTACTGTATTGTTATTATGGAAGGAGTTTGTTTCATGGCATGGTCAGGAGGAATCAGAAGCCTCCAATTTTGAAACACGATCACAGGGTCCTTAATTAAAAGAACACACATGATAGTAACAGATGGTCGTAGTATAATTATATATAGGGGAAAGATGGATTATAATTATTAGTAAAGTGTTTCAGAGTTGACCAGTTGTATTGTTTACACGTATAATATAGTGGGAATGAAACCCTGTATTATTAGAAAGCTTCTCTTGACCTTGACCACTTGGGATCTATACTCGTGTGTGTGTGTGTTCTCAACCTTTTCCTTCGTTATATCCATCTCAACAACAAATTTCTCTCCAGTAAACCACAGACCTTTATACAGTATCTTGCCTCCAGCCAGTAATATCTCGACCAAACTTGGGGGGGGGGTTGGTTGGTTTGGGGGGTGCGGGAATAGGGGGACAGACTTGGGGTGGGGGTGGGGGTAGAAAGCCTGTCCCCTATTCCTGCACCCCCTTTATCCCACACCCAAGCCTGTCCCCCTACTCCCGCACCCCCTAACCCCCCACCCAAGCCTGTCCCCCTACTCCCGCAACCCCCTAAACCTCCCCCCCCAAGCTTGTCCCCCATACTCCCGCACCCCCCTAAACCTCCCCCCCCCAAGCCTGTCCCCCTATTACCGTACCCACTTAATAGCAGTTTTCCCTTTTGGTTTCTCCCGTCCATAGCCTTTGTAAGTAAGTACCAATATAACCATGATTGCTGGCTGCTGTTATTACGAGGGTGGAAGGGAAAGCAGATAGACAGACAGTATACGGTACAGTCGGCAGCATTATAAGTTCGCTGCATTTTCACCTGCGAAAGTATGAGCCAAGTGATGTTGTAATTTTTTTTTTTTTTTTTTTTTAGTAGTGAAATGCAGAGATGACAGACATACTTCTCACATTGTAAAATATATATGTTTGTAGAATAGAAGCTGGTTGGTTCAGAACGTTACTTTATCTGGGCTTTTTTTTGCATTATTGAAAACATGGAATGGACGCGAATTTTTGCTGCCATCTGTACATTTGGTGTGCAACTCGCCATTATCCCCTTTTTCCTCAGGGGATACGTTCTTCCTTTCTTTTTTTTCTTTTTTTTACATGGTTCTATATACACCGTTGTCTTCGTCATCAATGCTATTATAGTCACTTTCACTATTATCCTTATTATCATCATCTATTGTATCCTTCTTTGTAGTAGAACCCAAAGCTCAAGACAGTCAGTTAGTTACCTTTCAGTTCAGAAATATCAGTGTAAATAAGTGCAGAGTGTGTGTAGACTATATTATTATTACTGACTCAAATTCGCTCGATTTCAAAGTGACCATGGGTATGTGCTTTTCCTTTTTTCTGCCGGTGTATGACCTTATGAAAGTGTGTGTGTGTGTGTGTGCGTGTGCGTGTGCGTGTGCGTGTGCGTGTGCGTGTGCGTGTGCGTGTGCGTGTGCGTGTGTGTGTGTGTGTGTGTGTGTGTGTGTGTGTGTGTGTGTGTGTGTGTGTGTGTGTGTGTGTGTGTGTGTGTGTGTGTGTGTGTGTGTGTGTGTGTGTGTGTGTGTGTGTGTGTGCGTGCGTGCGTGCGTGCGTGCGTGCGTGCGTGCGTGCGTGCGTGCGTGCGTGCGTGCGTGCGTGCGTGCGTGCGTGCGTGCGTGCGTGCGTGCGTGCGTGCGTGCGTGCGTGCGTGCGTGCGTGCGTGCTTACAGGGAAGTAGGCAAATCTATTGTGAGACGGATTACTGCGTTGTTTGCATATTGACGAACACAAAATGTAGATTGAGTCAGATTGGCTTGTGTTACCTCACCTCTCTGATGAAAACAATACTAGCCATGGAACCAGGAGATTATTATTATGGACGTCTTGCGTACGTAGAGAATATGTTTGGTGTGTGGGAAGAATGTCCTGCATGTAACTTAGTCCTGGCAACTGACTGTGTATCTTCTCAATCCTGGAAAGTTGCCTCATCAACGTAGAGACAACACGACCGAAGGATACGTTTTACTTGGGGTGGAGTTGGTGAGTAATGCTGGGGGGGAGGGAGGGAGGGGGGAGGCTTTACCATGGGAACATTCTGAACACGTACACTCGTGATACATAACTTCTGACCAGAGTGTGAGGAGCAGAAAGCTTCGAATCGCCTGGTATTGCTCATTTCCCCACTCAGTACACCTATAGAGGCTGAGTTCGAATGCAGGGTATGTATGTGTGGTGCCTGCCGTTCGTCTCTGGTCAGGGATTACGTATCACGAGTGTACAGTTGAGGCCATAAAATTCAATACACAGAAGGGAGACTCGAGCAGATATTTAATTAACCCTTGTTGTGGTGCAGTCCCAGGACGGTTTGGTTTACATATGTGAGAGAGAACCTGCTTACAACCCTTTAGAAACTGCAGCTAAACTCAGTGAAAAAGTCAACTAAATCATATACAGTAATAGCTATCACACGTTTAGCCTACTATACGTTTCAGCGCCGGACAGACGGTGTTTATCGTAAATATCTCTTAAACGAATCGTTGTATCAATATAATATTTCAGCACACTGTCTTTAACACCCGGGCGTAATTTATGGCTGACATACCATATTACTATATGTGTTATGTTAAGAGTTTACTGAGTGATATTAAGCCTAATCCACTCATCATATCTAAGGCGTTGTAGAGAATCGGACGAGTGTGGGGGTACTCGTGTAACCCCTCCACCAACACCCCGAAATCCCCCCACACCATTCCTTCCTTCCCTACCCCAATATCTCATTATCCCCCTCCCCGTTTCACTCTTCACCCCCCTATTTACACCATCCCTCTTCCATTTTTTATTTTTTTTATGACAGTATGTATATACGTATCGTTCATTAGTAATATTGTTTAATACAGTTACTGTTGTGTGTGGACATGAAAACCAGGGTGGGTCAAATGACCATTAAAGCAATAGCTAATGCCGTTGTTAATGGCCGTATAGCCGGATAATAACCCACGTGTCTAAGGCCACCAGAAAAATTATTAATTTTGGTTTTGGGCAACCAAATATAATCGTTCGTGGTTGCTTCATGTGTTCTTTACCTTTTTAAATAACCAATTTATGCCTTAATTGAATATTCAGTCTCCCGTATCCCCTCCCCCTCTCTCTGAGGTATGAGGTACCCCCCGAGTCCGAGGCTATGACTCCATGGAGGTGGTATACTACCTCCACGTATGACTCAAGTAGTGAGGGTAGAAATCATTGACTGCCGAGGCGCACCTATTAGCAACAATGTTGTCCATTTGCCCCCGTGGATGCAGGACAGCGTTTGTTCTTCGTCTTGCCACATTGTACAAACGTGAAAGCCAGTGATGATGAAGACGATGACGTTTTCCTTGACAGTGATTGTGAATAAATTTTGTTTTATCATGTTTGCATAATTAAATCCTACACTATTATATATATATATATATATATATATATATATATATATATATATATATATATATATATATATATATATATATATATATGTAATTTGGTGTTAATGTTTAATATAAAAGGGACAAGTCAACAAAATAACATTATATTAACTGGACCAAGTTGACATTTTATAATGAATAGGTACACAGTATCTAATAACTTTTCCTAGAAGGTCCAGACCACAGGTAATGCCAGTACATCGTGTTCAATTGCATGGTTGACCATAAGGACTGCAAACATGGACCTTCTACATACTACATGTATGTAAACATGCTGTTTTACAGTAATTATCAAAGTGAATTACGTCTTGCCTCTATAGAATTGTACTGTACCATACTCTTAGTTAATAATCATATCTATACATATACATCTACATAACATTCTAATATATAATACAGCGATGGGAGAAATAGGGAGGGACACGAGTGATGAGGGAGGCGAGGAGCTAGGGGGAGAAGAGGAGGAGGGAGGGGTGAGAAGGGGGGGATGTAGTTGTGGTTAGGAATGGTTTGGGAGGGTGTTGGGGGGGCCACACTTTCCTTCGAATGCGTCAATATGACTGGCAAGCTTTGTGCTATTTTTCACGAGTAAACTCCTCGCATAACACATATAGTAATATGGTATGTCAGCCATAAATTACGCCCGGGTGTTAAAGATAGTGTGTTGAAATGTTATATTGATACAACGATTCGTTTAGGAGATATTTGCGAAAAACACCGTCTGTCCGGCTCTGAAACGGATAGTAGTCAAGTCTTTCCTTCCTTTATGAATCGACACCTTTGTTCACAACTCTACGACCCACCCACTCACCCACCTACAATCTCATATATGTATAGATTAGGACCATGTTGGATTCTAAAAGTATATATTATACAGTTCACTAATTCGTGCCGATAAATCAAGTCGTTCCCATATTTATTCCAACATTTGTCCACAACTATACGTCCCCCCCCCCCACACACACACATACACACACACACACACACACACACACACATTCTGATATGTAGATTAGGACCATTTTGGATACTGCTCTCTAACTAAGTGACGCACTTCCTGGCATTCTCTTTTCTGCACAATACCTCTGGCTTTTGTGGTGTTGGGTCTGGTGTGGAGGCTAATAAGTGACTGTTGGTACTGCAGCGGTGGTGTCGATGGTTGAGTGATATAAAATGTGTATGTGTGTGTGTGTAGGCGCAATGCTATGTTGGTGTTTTCCCCACCCCGTCTCTCTCTCTCTCTCTCTCTCTCTCTCTGGCTGGAGGTAGATGCGGGAAAATGATGTGTGTGTGTGTGTGTAGATGGATGCGAGTTAATGATGTGTGTGTGTATGTGTGTGTGTGTGTGTGTGTGTGTGTGTGTGTGTGTGTGACAATAGCACATGCTGGTTACGTAATATTCTTTCCTTTCATATCGAAATGACCCGTAGTTTAAAAGAGATTTGTGTCCATTCAATGATAATGGAGATTTATGGGTCGATTGTTTGTTTGATGTTAATGTGGCAGTACATACATTGCTGGTAAATCTGGAACAACTGACTACTCCAAACTATTCCAAGCAACAGGCCACTATCATCATTTTGACTAATCTGATCCTGTTTCATGACATACTTTGGAGGAAATGAGGCGCTCCAATGAAAAAGTAAAAAAAAAAAAAATGAAACTACCCCCTTAGTCCTCTTTTATCCTATGTTATATAATTAAGTTACCATGAATACCCAGTAAGATAATATATATAGTTTTTAAAGTACAAGAATTATATCTAAACTAAAACTACCGATGTTGTCTTGGCATAATTGTATTGAAGCTCAGTTGGGTAATTAAGGGGGTCGTCTGTCTGTTGTTGGCTGATTGGACGGCTCTATATATGACATACTGCATATCATATCTCCTTCTCGTATAAGTTACTGTTGGCTTTACTGTATGATTTGATGGTGAAAGAGGAGTGTGCCAATTGGGTCTGTATGTTGTGATAAACTATTCTGATAAAGACACGTTATTTTTGTGGCTAAGAAAAAAAAGTATAGAGTACAGTTTGATTCATAAATAATCGATTAGTTTTTACATTTAAGTTACCACCACCAAAAAATAAAAGAAAAAATTAAGCACACACACACACACACACACACACACACACACACACACACACACATACACATACACACACACACATACACACATACACACACACACACACTTTCACACAGACAACAATAAATTTTTCTCTCTCCCTCTCGCCTCCCGCGTGCTAGGTAAGGAGGAAGTGAAA
>JAWQEG010006307.1:0-30735 GCA_033782935.1 Petrolisthes cinctipes
CCCTCACTCCCTGGCACTTTCACCCCTTCACCACATTGCACTTTATTTCCCTCACCCCCTGGCACTTTCACCTCTTCACCCCATTGCACTTTATTTCCCTCACTCCCTGGCACTTTCACCCCTTCACCCCATTGCACTTTATTTCCCTCACTCCCTGGCACTTTCACCCCTTCACCCCATTGCACTTTATTACCCTCACTCCCTGGCACTTTCACCCCTTCACCCCATTGCACTTTATTACCCTCACTCCCTGGCACTTTCACCCCTTCACCCCATTGAACTTTATTTCCCTCACTCCCTGGCACTTTCACCCCTTCACCCCCAAGCACTTTCTTATCTATCTCATCCCCTTGCACTTTCTTATCTCCTTCACACACTTGCACTTTATTTCCCTCACCTTTCTGCACCCTGATCCAAATTCTTCACTGTCGAGGCATAATGGCTAACCAGTAGAAGGCGAGAAAGAAGACTGTAGCAGCAGGCACCACCACGAACCTCACCACACCTACCACCACACCAGCACTCACCCACTTCCTTCTCCACTTGCCTCCACCACATGCAGCAGCTGTTCGATCTTGGCTCTCTCTTCCTCCTTGCTTCTCCACTTGTCCTAGTTGTGGAGTGACTTTGTTTTGTCTCGTCGTGACCTGTTCTTGCCACGTGTCCCTGACCTCACCTGACCACATTCCTTGTTGCTGCCTCGGACTTGTGAATGGTTTTGCTGATTCAACGTGACCTGATCTGACCTGACCCCTGTACTCCTCTAACTTGGCATTCATATTGTTGTGTCCTCTTGCCGACCATCCCACTGTCTGACCTCCCTTGACCTCTCCCTCTGTGGCCGAACCGTCTTCTTTTCTGACCTGCCAAGCCTCAGTCTGACCCCCTTTGACTTCCTTGCCCATATTAACTTGACCTCCTCCCAGCTCCAGTCCCTGATTGTGCCCTTCTCCCTGCCTCTGCCCCTTCCCTAGTCCCTGCCCCTGCCCCTGCCCCTGCCCCGCTCCAGCCACGTCCCTAGGTAGATGTTCGACCACCACATGTACCAGGATGATAAAGAAGAGTGTACAGATGCAAAAGAAGAACCAGATGTCGATGAGCTTGACGTAGGCTGTGCTGGGAAGGGAGGAGGAGGCCTGACTGAAGAGGGTATACAACACAAGCTTCGTGGTCAGACTAAGGACCAGACGAGCCTGTAACAACAATACAACACATTAAGGGGGTGCGGGAATAGGGCGACAAGCTTGGGGGGGGGTTTGGGGGGTGCGGGTGTAGGGGGACAGGCTTGAGGGTAGGGGGGGGGGGGGTTAGTGGGGTGAGGAAATAGGGGACAGGCTTTCTACCCACCCCAAGCCTGTCCCCCTATTTCCGCACCCCCCCCCAGTCACCCCCTAAGCCTGTCCCCTACTCCCGCACCCCCTTAAAATACAATAGAGTGCAATACATTATAGCTTTCTTATCAGGCCAGACGAGCGTATAACAACAATACAATATAATTACAGTCTCATACACTATAACACGATACAATATTCTTAATACCATTGCCAGGCACTTAAGGTCACTTGGTAGTAAGTCATTAAGGACCCTGTGATATAGTCAGAATATTAAAGATAAATGAGTCCTTCAAACCTTGTCACGAAACATCACGTATAAGGAAGGAGCTTGTTTCGTGGCATGGTTAGGTGGAATCAAAAGCCTCCATTATTTATACACGAACACAGGGTCCTTAAAGAAGATCGACTGAGTTTACTACATCAACAGACTGGTCATTATGTGTTTCGTACAGCTGGAGTTTAACACTAGCCTAACCTAACCTTCCTCCCCATCCCACCTGCAACAGCTGGAGTGGTATGTAGAGGGTTAAGTAGCCCACCACCAGCAGCAGGAAGGACGGGATGAATAACTTGATCACCAGCAGCTTGGCTCGCCTCTCCAACGTGAACATAGCCTGGGGTTGAGGAAGGGTACAACTGGTTAACACAAGGACACAGGATATTGATTTTCTTACTGGTCGATGATGTAAGTTTCCAATGATGTTCTAATACTGTTCGAGGCATTACAGTTTAATATTAGTCTTTCATTCTGGTCAATGTTGTAAAATTTTCAATGTATCTTTAATACTTTTGAGGGCATTACAGTTGGCAGGGATACCTTAAAAACATTTTAACAACACCATGAATTATCATTGAAAAAAAAAAAGTGCATTCCTACAAAGATCAGTAAAAGAGTATTTGGAATCAGTCGAAGAAGGCGATGCTGAACTGAAGGTAATGAATGAGTGACAATGCACAGCAGACGAAGCACGCATGTTATAATTTGTTGCTGTCAATATTTAAATACTGGTTTATGCTCATACTTCAGGCTATGTGAGAAAAGAAGATAAGTTCATTTGAAATTCTTATTAATTGTTACATAGTTGATCATCTAAATCCATATCAGTTGTGTATACCTTTACAACCACACACGTTCATAATCTAACATCGAACACTCATATGGTGGACTCCTCAATTATTGATATTAGGAGTGTGAAGTGGTTAGGTGGTTAGGATGAGGAAAACAGAGAGAGGTAGGTGAAGGGAAAAGGGAGGATTTGGGGAAGCTGGCAAAGAAAGGGAGGATGTGGTAGGTTGAAAAGAGAGAGAGGGGGAGAAAGAGGTAGGTATATAGGATGAGTGGGTAGTGTAGTGAGAGCTCTGGTGGCAAAAGGTGGGGAGAGGAGTGAGAGGAGGAGATAGAATTATTGCAACACACACTCCCTCGCCTGCAGAGAGGTCCCATCTGGCCACTCTGTTTGTTTTAATCTTAGTCTGTGTGCATTTGTTTGACTTCTTTTCACTCTCACACACCGCAAACATACGCACATATACATGCAAATAGAAAGAGGGGAGAAGAGACAGGGCGGAAGAGGGAGTGAGAGAGCTGGAGAGAGAGAACAAGATAGATAAAGACAGAACGAGACAAGTGTACATAGATAGACAGTGACAGTAACATAAGGAGACGTGTGTGAAGTGTAGATGAAAAGGGAAGTAGAAGCAGACTGAGATACAAAGACAAACAGAGAAAAAGAAATAAAATGGTGGTAGTAAAACAAGACAGACAAAGTAGTTATGAAAAACACACACACAGCAGACAGATGTAGAGACAGTCACACACACACACACACACACACACACACACACACACACACACACACACACACACAATCACACACACACACACACACACACACACACACACACACACACACACACACAATCACACACACACACACACACACACACACACACACACACACACAATCACACACACACAATCACACACACACACACACACAATCACACACACACACAATCACACACACACACACAATCACACACACACACACACACACACACACAATCACACACACACAATCACACACACACAATCACACACACGTACTCACCTCCAACGAAGTCCCATTGGGGCCTTCATTAACACTGAGACTGAAGTTGTGGACGAAATGCGAGGACAAGGCAGCGACACCCTCATACCTCACATTTGTTCCCTGTTCCCCATTCCTCTCCTCTTCCTCCGCTCCCCCTACTCTCAGCTGGCCAGAGATGTCACGACCGAAGAGAAGTCTCACGGAGCATCGTTGGGTGTCGAACGGGTACTGGTAGAGGTCAAACTGGCAGTCGAATGTACCGCTGATGTGCTGAAAGTCGACCAGTACACCAGACCATCCCGAGTACACTGTGTCTGTGGTGTTGGATTTTAGTTGTAATGTTAGCGTGAAGGTGAGACTGACTGATAGAGGGAGACAAGGAATAGTAGAGATGATCAGCAGCATAATATATAGAGTAGATTAGGGATGAGTCACGATTAGGTAGGGAGATTGAGGTAGGCAAGTAAGGTAAGGCAAAGGTGGTAAGAAGATCATGCATGGGGACGGTGAGGTAGAAAGAATGAGACAGGAATGCTAGGTATAGAGTGTGAAACAGGGAGTGCGAAGGGAAGGTAATGTACAGTATAAAAGATGAGACAGGAATGATGAGGATGGCAATGTGTTCAGTAAAATATAGTTTCTGTGTTGAGGTTATGTAGAGAATTAGGTAATAGGGTGGAGGAGGGATGAAGCTGATTACAAATGCAAGAAAAACAAAGTGAATAAAGATGAGACAGGAAAGGTTTTAAAGAGAGAGAAAAAAAAGATCTAAAGTGAGTGTGCGAGCGTGTGAGTAAAGTGGCATAAGGCATATACATACATAATTAATGATATACATTCCATGCTTAAAAGCCCAGCCTTTGAATATACTTTTTAGTTCACATTTGTTATAGCCCAACCAAAATAAAAAAAGAATTTATTATTAACTTTTACACAACTTCAAAATAATACAATATACTACGTCATGAGATAATATTAGCATTACTACTAAATGTGTATTGGCCTACGTTTTTGCACACGTACAGTCGCGGTCAATAATAATCATCCACATATGGGTATCTCAAACATTATACTGTCTAATGTTTTCACGTTCACATATGATGTTAATGTTTTAAGTAGTGCGTAACTGCTTGTAGTAAATTAAAAAATGGTAGTTAACTTATTTATTGGAAAGTTTATCATCTAAGGAACAGAGGGAAGCTGTCAAACTCTTACGTGAGTTACCCCTATATGGATGATTATATAGATGAAGCCTATATGTATCCAGTAAAATGGCAAATGAAAGTGGATTCTAGCAAAGCATTTGTATTTCATTTCAGTTGTGCCTCATACCATTTACCTTTGATCATAGATATGATATAAGTTTATGTTTAAAAGTTTAAGCTTATGTTTATGTACAAAGGCAAATGTATGCTTTTGTATTTATGTGTGTATGTGTTTGTACATTATGTGAAAGTGTAGGGGTATAATTATCTGTTTATAAATGCAAAAAGTGTGTATATGTGTGGGTAGTTACAAGTATACACACACGAATACCCTTGTTTGTGTGGGTGAGTGAACGTGTGTGTGTGTGTGTGTCTGTAGTCTTGTGTGTGTACTGTGCATGTGTGTGTCTGTAGTCGTGTGTGTGTGTGTGTGTGCCTGTAGTCGTGTGTGTGTGCCTGTAGTCGTGTTAGTGTGTACTGTACATGTGTGTGTCTGTAGTTGTGTGTGTGTCTGTAGTCGTGTGTGTGTGTACTTTACATGTGTGTGTCTGTAGTCGTGTGTGTGTGTACTGTACATGTGTGTGTCTGTAGTTGTGTGTGTGTCTGTGGTCGTGTGTGTGTACTGTACATGTGTGTGTCTGTAGTCGTGTGTGTGTGTACTGTACATGTGTGTGTCTGTAGTTGTGTGTGTGTCTGTAGTCGTGTGTGTGTGTACTGTACATGTGTGTGCCTGTAGTTGTGTGTGTCTGTAGTCGTGTGTGTGTGTACTGTACATGTGTGTGCCTGGGTGTGTGTCAGAGTTTATGCTTTTGTTTCTGACAGTTGGAATATACGACATACAAGGTAAACTTCCGTGTGTGTGTTTGTGTGTGTGTGTTTTGTGAGTATGTATGTGTGTGTGTGTGTGTGTTCTCAAGGCACCATAACAGTACAGTAGAAAGTGATGAATGATGATACAGCTTCATAACACAAACACAACACTGACAATAACTCCCCACTGTTACCAATACCAACACAACACTGACAATAACTTCCCACTGTTACCAATACCAACACAACACTGACAATACCTCCCCACTGTTACCAATACCAACACAACA
Source organism: Petrolisthes cinctipes (assembly GCA_033782935.1). Lineage (NCBI taxonomy): Eukaryota > Metazoa > Arthropoda > Malacostraca > Decapoda > Porcellanidae > Petrolisthes > Petrolisthes cinctipes. The sequence continues at coordinate 5,733 of JAWQEG010006307.1, forward strand.
CTGACAATACCTCCCCACTGTTACCAATACCAACACAACACTGACAATACCTCCCCACTGTTACCAATTACCAACACAACACTGACAATACCTCCACACTGTTACCAATACCAACACAACACTGACAATAACTTCCCACTGTTACCAATTACCAACACAACACTGACAATAACTCCACACTGTTACCAATACCAACACAAACATTGCCAATAACTTCCCACAGTTACCAATACCAACACAACACTGACAATACCTCCCCACTGTTACCAATTACCAACACAACACTGCCAATAACTTCCCACTGTTACCAATACCAACACAACACTGACAATACCTCCCCACTGTTACCAATACCAACACAACACTGACAATACCTCCCCACTGTTACCAATTACCAACACAACACTGACAATACCTCCCCACTGTTACCAATACCAACACAACACTGACAATACCTCCCCACTGTTACCAATACCAACACAACATCCATTTTTACACCCATCTTCATCCCAGCATCCATCACTACATCTATCTCCAACCAACCATCCATCTCTACATCCATCCCATCTTTTTTTCTCTTCATCCATCCCCTCTCCTTGCATCCATCTCTACATTCATCCTCTCTCTCTCTCTCTCTCTCTCTCTCTCTCTCTCTCTCTCTCTCTCTCTCTCTCTCTATTTTCGCCCCACTGTTGGCAAAATTGTTACTGGTGTGAATATTGAGCCTCTCCTACCCACCACAGGCTCCAGTTTCCAGTATGGACTCTACATACATACATACATATACATACATATATATACATACATACATACATACATACATATACATACATACATATACATACATACATATACATACATATACATGCATACATACATATACATACATATACATACATACATATACATACATATACATACATACATATACATACATACACATTCATACATACATACATACATACACATTCATACATACATACATACATACAGTGTTACCAGATATCATTAGCCTCTAACTTTTTCGGGGAGTATTAATTTCATTTTTTCGCATATAATTTTTGTTCTTGACTATTATTTTCCCCCCGAATAAATACGGCCAACTTTTCAATTCCACGAAAAATTTATCCAAATGTACAAATTTAATGAAGCTCTGGCATGACTTAAAAAAAAAAAATGCGAGGGAAAAGCTTGTGGATATCAAGGGAAAAATAGAATTAAAAAAAAAAAAAAAAAAAAAAAAAAAAGTTCAAACACGTTACTAGTATTTTTTTTTTTTTTTTTTTTTTTTTTTTGTGAATTTCAATGCGCATTTACCTATACTGACCTGGTCGAATTTAATAAAGATTTTAAATTTAGAATTGTTAAAAATAATCCATAAACGTAAACCCGTACCAAAAGTCGAGAAAATTGGTGACCAACATCGCCTTTATGATTACTCACCTATTCAATCTATATAATTCAATCGATACTCACCCATAGTGACCTGGTTGAAATGTCTTGGTTGTGGTGGTCCTATCCTTTCCACCGCTAGACCTCCCTCCACCACCTTCACATTCCCGTCCAGAACGTTCGTGAACTTCACCGTCGGTCGCCAGGTTCTGTCCCTCTCGCTGCTGCTGGCCAGGTTGTCGTTGGCATCGTGTCGCAAGTTGTGGTAGCTCAGCCTGCCGTCACTCCACGAATTGGCCAGCACGAACTCGACCGTGACGGCATAGTTGGTGTCCTGGATACTCAAGAACCTCAGGAAGGTGACCGTAGTGCTGATGGTCTGAGGATTCCCGGGCGTCAAGGGCTGTGGGGGGATTTGTTTACGGTAGCCACTAGGGAAGGTGATTAAAGAACATTCATTTTCATCGGACAGGTCTCGACATTGGTACCTTCCGTCGCAACGAGCAGAGGTTGGTACACAGCTGCCGTCTGTACATGTGATCTCTGAGGCGCCGCAGATGGAAAGGCTGAGTTCGATGTCTTGGTTTTCTCTGAAGCTGCAAACGTTTGATTTGGCTTTCCAGAGCATGCGACCAACCGGGTAGCCGTGGTCTGCTTCTGTCTGGCCCGTTGCAATAGTTACATTTTCTCTGACATTTACTATCTTCCATTGGTTGTCCAGTGTAGCATACATCATGACACCAAAGTATCCGTGGAAAAACGGTTTATCATTTTTGTAGCTCAGAATTTCGAATAACCTCATTTCTTGTGTCTCAAAGCAGAGACCACGAAGGATAAGTGGTTTATTAAGTGAGGCTTCACAGGAGAAACATCGAGGAGGGTTGTTACAGGAACGGTCGTCCCATTCTCCGTTTTCAAGCCTCAAAGCCACGCAGTTCTCACTGTCCTTTCCATTCGGTGGAAGAGTGAAGCAGGTAGCGACCAAATCCTTGCCTCCTGCCCTCCTCCACACTCCCTCCTCGTCCTCATCTGTCACACCAATCCAAAATGACCCAGGACATTGATTTGAAAACCTTAGACTCTCGGTATATAACCTCTCCGTGGCAAGACACGTCGGAGGGGCGTACAGAACCCCACCAACCTTCTCGCAAAATTCAGAAGACTTCGGAAAACTCAGAGGTTCGGGAAAGAGCACCGTTTTGACCTCGCCACCACAGAGCTCCTCCAACGTTAGTACTTCCTCGGAGACACCTTGACTCTCCATATCATCAAGATCAGTGGAGAACACATCCCCGTGCATCTCCTTCCTACAGCTGGCTATGTCCCTCACCTCCTTTTCGTTTAAGAAGCGACTCCAGAGGTTAGCCTGGGTCAGACTCCCAAGGAACATCTCCTCCTGGACGAAGCCTCCTCCAAAGCTATCCTGTTCCTGACCTAAGACTAACATTCCAGTCAGTTCCAGGTCGTCCAGGGGTAATGGTGTAGTCCTCCGTAATATCTGGACCCCGTTAATGTAGAGAACATAACTCCAGGCTGTTAGTACCAGACAATAATGCGTCCAGACTCCAAGTTCCAGGCGGGATTGGTACTCTTCCAGACCTTCGACAGAGGAGTGCATCAGAAGAATCCAGAATATTCCGCCTTTTCGATCTAGAAAAATGAGAAATGAAATGAATCTCTTACACAAATACCGAAATGGACGAAATAAAGAATCAGTCAATAAATTGGCATATGAGTACTTTATATAAAATTAACATTTATCAGCAATTTAATTTTCGCATGATGCACTATAGGTAATCATAACTTACACTTTAATATAAATTTTCAACTTCACAATATATATACTGCATAAAATATAATCCAGTCAACATTAATTCCCACCGTTCTCAGGCACTGCTGGCAAAACATCCAAGCAAAGGAACATGCAAAATTATTCACTCATAACACACCAGTAACACTACACAAAACCCAGCCTGCCAATATTACACACACACACACACACACACACACAAACACAAACACAAACACACACACACACACACACACACACACAAACACAAACACACACACACACACTCACACACACACACACACACACACACACAGACACACTTTACCCAACAGTAACATCACAGTGAAGGTGACAAGAGAAAACTCCACATAAAACTGAATTATCCAGCAGCGTGACAACAACAATGAGAACGAATTATCTCTTCCTTTCGTCATTATATTCTGGTATTATGTTGTGGTATTTTGGTGTTGGCTTTGCTGCTATCTGTCATTATTCGTATTAATTAAGAGGGTTTGGAGTACAGTGTTGTTATTGTTGTTGTTTTAGTTGTTGTTGTTGTTGTTGGTGGTGGTGGTGTTGGTGAAGCTGGAGCAACTGATTACTCCAAACTATTCCAAGCAACAGGCAGGCAGGATACCATTATATATATTTCATTGGTCGTGTTTCCTGGCATACTTTGGAGGAATCAAGATACTTCAATGTAAGAACAGGAGTATGATATCACTCTTAATTAACTCCCAGCCAAAGCAATATTTTTCCCCTTTAATTGTTGTTTATATCTGTAATTAATATTGTTTATGTTGAATTTATCTGCACTATTGTTATATGTTGTTCTCGTATTTCTCTTCTTAATATCTCTCTCTCTCTCTCTCTCCCCTGCTGCTTCTCTCTCTCTCACTCTCTCACTTCCCTGCTTATTTCTCCTTCTCACTCTCTCACTCCCCTGCTTGCTTCTTCCTCTCACTCTCTCACTCCCCTGCTGCTTCTTCCTCTCACTCTCTCACTCCCTTCTTCTCCCTCTCACTCCCTTCGGCCTCGGACGTGCTCTTTCATAAACACCTGAACGAAAACCAGTCAATTTTTCCCCTCTGAATCTTTAGTAAACTTTTAGAAACTCAACTCATATCATGTCAATGCATTTCACTATTTTTTTTTTTTTTTCATCATTGCATAATTTTATATTTATTTAGTTATATATTTTCATTTTTTTTTATTTTTTTTTTTCAGTTAGTGTATGAGATAGAAATACAAATACATCAAATGTCTGATTGTAGCTTAATGGAGCGACAGTTCACAGCCTCGTGGGAGAAAAACAAAAAACACTAACACATGTACAGTTGGCACGGTAACATGATGAATACTTATAGTAATTCATCAAAAATTATATTTGTGAATCGTATCTTAAAGAACGTAGTTTAAAATTGACAACAATAATTACCACCTGGATTTTAGATACAATAATCCTTTTTATCTAAATGAATAATTCTAAATCAAATATATAATATATTTTAGCTCTTAGATGACGGGGGTTTTAATTCGCTATAGATAATCTTCTGATAATTATAATAACACATAAACTTATACGTGTGTTGTGCTTTATGGATTAAATGAAGTCATTTTTAGTCGCCAGCTGTGTTTCCCTCCAATGTATCAAGTTACATAAAATTAAACTAATAATTTCCCCAACAAAAAATTCCACCATTATTTCCTACGATATATGATATAATTTTTAATGTTGGTCAGATAATAATCACAAAAGTCGTCACGTTATCCTTTACATCAGGGTTAAAGGGGAGAGAGAGACTGTATGTACACCTTCAAGTCTTCGTTTGTTTACCTAGTCTGTCCCCTCGTGTCTCCCCTCCCCTCCCATCACCTTCACACTCTCACACTCCCTCCACCTCACACTCTCTCTACCTCACACTCCCTCCACCTCACACTCTCTCCACCTCCACTCTCTCCACCTCCACTCTCTCCACCTCCACTCCCTCCACCTCACACTCTCTCTACCTCACACTCTCTCTACCTCACACTCACCCCACTTCCACTCTCTCCACAACCACTCTCTCCACCTCCACTTCCTCCACCTCACACTCCCTCCACCTCCACTCCCTCCACCTCACACTCACCCCACCTCTGTACATCACTGGTTTGTAGACATTGGTTCCTGGTGACAAGAGTTTGTTTATATTCGATATCACGTCCCTCACCACCAATTACACCTCCATCCATCCACCTCCTGTACATACTATCTGCACAACCTAAGGGCAGAGCCTTTCTTATATCCCCATCTGATGATCATAAACACTCGATTTTTATGTTTACAGAACTTTTCTCACTTTCTCTGTTAACATTTCTATACTATACTCTTTTTTATTTATCACTCGTATCGTTATATATGCCAGTATATGTACGAGTAGAAGATATATTATAAAACTATGCATTGGAAGCACAAACAAATATTCAAAACACACAAACAGAATGACAGAATCTTCATCATAACTCCCATATTTTCAAATCTTGTGACTTACTCTTTCCTGTCACTGTTGTCGTTACTTTTACCAAAACCCATAACCCAAATGAGGCAAGTTGTAAATCGCTGTTATGAAACCAATAACATCACACTTTAAGGGCCCTGTGATCTAGTACTCTTATGAGATCTGGTGGTTTCTGATTCCTCCTGACTACGCTACGAAACAAGCTCCTTCCATATAGGTAATGTTTCGAGGCAATGTTTGAAGGACTCACTAACCTCTAAATCACGGGGTACATACTTCACCATAATTCTCTCAACATCAGAATTTTGCCTTGGTTCATTCGTCATTGTCATACACACCAAGCTGCAACATAATGAAAGACTGTCGGTATGATATATTGGAGTTCAGTAAATTGATATGTCATAACCTTGTGTTTCTTTCAGTCTCGTAGGTTGGAAAGGAGGGTCAGGGGGGACTCGGAATTACCTGTCCTGATTGAACACATTTTCTGTTAATGGGAAATACACTTTTGGTTCATTAGAGCTCCTTGATTCCTCCAAAGTGTATGTCACGAAACAGGACCAGATTTATCAAAATACTGGTGGACAGTTTCTTGATATGGTTTGGAGGAATAAGGTGCTCCAGGTTTACCAGCACTGTAATTCCTCCTTAAGGACCCTGTGCTCGTGTATGACAATTGGAGGCTTCTGATTCCTCCTGACTATGCCACAAAACAAGCTCCTTTCACATAGGTAGTGTTTCGTGGCAATATTTGAAAGACTCATTGACCTCCAATTTTCTGACCATCTCACAGGGTCCTTTAATAAAAACCTTCCCTGCACTCACACTACGAAAATTACAGCACCACGCCAGGCTCAACAGAAACTCATGTTATCCCACCTGCCCGTGTGATAAGCTCCTTATTCGTATACGTAGTAAAAATATATCTTCACGCAGCTCTAGTTCTTAATTCAACAACACGTATTATTCAGAGTAGGTTTGACTGCAATTTTCCCTCTGTACTGTACATTCTCATCTCGCCCCTGGATGCCTCTAGCCGCCTTGTCATTTTTATACTTAACTGTGGCTTCATTATTGAGTTACCTTCGTTATAAATTTAAGGACCCTTTGATCGTGTATGAAAATTGGCGGCTTCTGATTCATCCTGACTATACTACGAAATAAGCTCCTTCCATATAGGTGGTGTTTCGTGGCAATGTTTAAAGGACTCATTTACCTCCACATTTCCGACTACCGGTACATCACAGGGTTCCTTAAGGAGGGCACACACATACACACACACACACACACACACACACACACACAATATTAATACTTCGACAAAATTACCGATAGATGATGTAGAATTTTATAGTAGAAATCATCACTCCAAGAATAGTGCACAATATTCCTACGTAACACAACTCACAGAAAAGGAACGCATTGAAATTCCCAGGCAGAGAATAGGACACAAAGATCTCCTCCCGAACGAGCTCCATGGGTCTCAAACGAACACAGAAGGTCAGAGCAGTGACGGGCGTTTTGGGAGACGTAAGAGTAGGAGCATCAGCAGTGGAGGAGGAGGAGGAGGAGGAGTTACCACGGTGCCCTGGTCCCTTCAGTCTTGTCCTCATGAAGACGTCTGTACGGGGAGGTGTCCACACGTCCGGCTGCATCGTGAACACTCGAACGCTGTTGCCTGTTGTTGTGGTCGTGTGCAAAGGCCAATGAGACTTTCTGTGATCGTATATTGTGCCAGTCGTGTTTTGGTTTGGAGTGGTTTGATGTGGCGTGGCGTGGTAAAGAGTATCGTGGTGTTCGGTGTCGTGTTTGGTTGTGGTGTTGTAGGGTTTTGGGAGTGTTGTGGTGTTTGGTGTCGTGTGTGGTTGTGGTGTGGTTGTAGGGTTTTGGGAGTGTTGTGGTGTTCGGTGTCGTGTGTGGTTGTGGTGGTGTCGTAGGGTTTTGGGAGTGTTGTGGTGTTTGGTGTCATGTGTGGTTGTGGTGTGGTTGTAGGGTTTTGGGAGTGTTGTGGTGTTCGGTGTCATGTTTGGTTGTGGTGTGGTTGTAGGGTTTTGGGAGTGTTGTGGTGTTCGGTGTCGTGTTTGGTTGTGGTGTCGTAGGGTTTTGGGAGTGTTGTGGTGGTGTTTTAGTGTGGTGTGATAATATGGTATTGGTGTATCATGTGATGTTGTCGTGTTTGGTGTTAGTTGTGGTTTGGTGGGTGTGATGAGTTATGTGATTGTTTTATGTGATGGTGTGATGACGTGGATTGTAATGTTAATATTGTGATGTTATTGTAGTGTAGTAGCGACAGTGTGAGACAACAGTGGTAATGGTGGTGTGGTGTGTGATGTAATTGTGTTGCTATTGTGTTGATGTTTATTGTAGTTTAGTGGCGATAAAGATATGTTAGTTATGAGTATTGATATGAGATAGTTGTATATGTTATGCAGTATTATCGTGAAGAAAATTGAAGAGTTGCATTAGCTTTGAGTGTATGTCAGAGCACTAAAAATTATTCAGACCATATGAGTGCTTTGTGGCTTTGAAGCAGCGTTGAAAAATAGATATGGGTATCGATCATGTTGGTGGACATATTGGCTTCCATTGGATATTTATTCGTCTGGGGATAGCAAAGTGGTAATAAACTTGTCGTATAGGAGGCCGTGGTGTTTGAAACCTCGTACGACCAATGTTGAGTAATATCGAACTGTTGGAAATAATGTCTGCATAATAGTTGACATGATGTAGACGCCTACAGTACAAGATATCTCCATTGGTTCTGCATTAATTCCACTTCCAATATATTTTTAAGACACAAGGGGGAGAGAAAGTAAACACTTTTTTTTTTTTTTATGGGATTATAGCATTTGTTGTACTGTTTGAAGTAAGGGCTGACGTGGCCAATGTTTCTTTCAACTATTGTAGTTTAATATCAAATCAAGCGAAGTCAGTAGTGCTTAGTGTATAAATATGGTCGATTAATAGTGGTGAATTAAGGACCCTGTGACCGTGTATGAAAATTGGAGGCTTCTGATTCCACCTGTAAATGCCACGAAACAAGCTCCCTCCATATAGGTGGTATTTCATGGCAATATTTGAAGGACTCATATATCTCCAATTTCCTGATTACATCACAGGGTACCTTAAATGACACATAGAGCAAACATATCAGTATTAATGTATAGACTAATTAATAATACAATTACAATAACCATTTTATCTAAGGGGAGGGTATACTTTTGATAGATTGGAGCACCTTGATTCCTCCAAAGTATGCCAGGAAACAGACCCAGATGAAGAAATATAATGGTATCCTGTTGCCTGGAATACTTTGGAGGAATCATAATCTCCAAAAATGTCTGAACTATACCCTCCCCTTAAACTGAATATGAAATTTCAACTATATTACCAGCTAACAATGTCCTCTGTACAATGCATACCCAAATCAATAACATAAAAAAAAAACAATAGTGTGCTCCTTTGCAGAGTATAATAATATATTTTTGTCAAGCTCTCAATTCAAGTCCTGCATTAAAGAAAAAATTATGTATGAGGCAATAATACAAAGAACAATATTACTTCAGGTATTAATGTTAGGCTACGTATATATAATGAGTTCAGTTCCAGGAAGTATTGTGTTTTCTTTGTGGCAACATTTGAAAACTTAATCCATTTTTAATCATCTTTTCATAGAACTCCCGGCTGGGTTTCATCAATGTTCCCTAATGTATTTCTACCTGCTACTCTAATCAAAGAAATATGCCCCCCATTTACTGATGACCAAAGGTATTGGTACTAAAGACTTTTGTATGCATTTATATCACACACAGAATGTAGACCTTCATTTTAAACCACCTGTTCTAAGTCTATCATTATTCAGTTTATCAGATTACTTTTTTTTTTTTTCCGGAGTGCCTTACACTAAAAACACTTTCTCCACTATATATTTTTTCTGAACCCTGTACAGCCACAATCAAATAACCACCGACACTTTCCTTCCATCGTGCAAATAAATCAGTATCATATCAAAATATAACCATACAATACCTTACGTCAACTCAACCCCCTCAAACTATTATTATGAGGTGCTGCAAAATCATACACGTGTTGTTCTTTATTACCAAGATATATACTACGATGGAAGGAAAGTGTCGGTGGTTATATTATGATTGTGGCTGTACAAGTGGGTGATGTAATGAGTTTGTTAATACATAATTACGCTTATAAATTATGTGACTGTCATTAGTGATGGAGATCATAATTGTATATGTATATCTATATATATATAAAGTAGTATATATATAATTAATTTCATTATTTCAGAGACATGCGCACACACATTAATATTTTATAACCACTAATACTCATACATACAGTACAGTACATGTATGATATTTAAATGTACACATCAAAATATTAAATATGTTGATACAATAATGAAGATAACAATAATAATAAAAGTAATTATTATTATTTATAATTAGTAGTAGTAGTAGTACCGGTAGTAGTAATAATAGTAGTAGTATCGTTCATATTATCTTCATTATTTACATCATCATCATTATTATTATTGTATTTTACTAACCTGTGGTGAGGCAGACAAGTAGTGTGTGTAGAGCCACGGTCCACATAATCACACACACATACACATACACACACACATACAAACATACACTTCCTTCTGCAGTAGTGGTATGTGTATAGTATATAAGTGGGAGATGTGAGTATAGTTATGATAATTCCTGTGTGTGTGTGTGTGTGTCAGAGTTCAGTAGGTAAGCAAATTATGTTGAGCAAATTAGCACACCATCCCTCTCCTGCAAATTAATTTCATCTGTGTAGTCAAGCTTTTAATTTGATACTCTGAGTGTCATCGTATCGCTAACTGTAGCAAAAAAAATTATGCCATTTCTGCTTATCTTCATTAATGTTATTCCTCAGAAAAAGTTAATTAAGGAAGACAGTAAAGTTCACGTATAAGATAGTATTATTTTTATTTTATTTTTATTTTTTATTTTTATTTTTGCTTATTTTGTTTACTTTGCTTTGTATGAATATTTCAAGTTTTAGAATTATGCTATAGTCATTCTTCCTTACTAATTGGTGGTGTTATACACGACAACAATAATCAGTGTTATGGCTGAAACTAATGTGTCTTCACTCATCGTATCAGTTATAACCAAGCCATGGAATTCATGTTGTATATATTGAGGGAAGAGAGAACAAAAAGATTCCTGGAAGCCCACTTACTGTTTCCATCTGTATGTGAAATAAATATATAGGGTTAGAGTGGTCCAATCTTATGTCCAATTCAGTTCGAGATTCTAGACACATTGCGTTTTTTAAGGGGAGAGTATACTTGTGGTACAGTCACGAGTACTAATACGTATACAACTGTGGTTGAAGCTTTGAACAGTTCAATTCACCAACGCAGTAATTCCAATAGATATCTTATTGTACATTTATCCACTGTCTCTATGTATTCCAAGCACCCATGTATATTTATTAGTGCTCGTGACTGTACATTGGAGCACCTTGATTACTCCAAAGCATGCTAAGGAACAAGACCAGCATAGGAAAAATAATATTGGCCTGTTGCTTGATATAGTTTGGAGTAACCAGTTGCTTCACATTTACCAACACTATACCTCCACCTTAAGGGAATGAACAGACGACCTTAATGTTACTTTACTGAGGGATCTGTTTCGTGGAATATTTTGGAGGAATCAGTAGCCCACCAATTTACCCTTAAAAAAATATATATCTCCCGTTAAGAAAACTATTGGTGTCCTGTTGCTTGGAATGGTTTGGAGGAATCATTTGCTCTAGATTTTCCAATACTCTACCATCCCCTCATAGAAGCATAAGTAGCTTATAATTGGTTCTTATATATAAAAATAATAATAATAATAATGATAATAATAATAATAATAATAATAATAATAATAATAATAATAATAATAATAATAATAATAATAATAATAATAATAATAATAATAATAATAATAATAATAATAAAAATAAAAATAATAATAATAATAATAATAATAATAATAATAATAATAATAATAATAATGAAAACAATAATAATAATAATAATAATAATATGAGAAATAATAAAAATAATAATACACGTCATCTATCCCCTACCAAACTCTCTCTCTCACTACCCTTCCTTGCCACATACTAGTAAACACTGACTGACCTAAACTGACACTACTGCTGCTACTACTCATGTTGCTGCTGCTGCTGAAGTATTGAATGGAGGGAAGGGGAGTGGAGAGGGAAGGGGGTGGGAAGGACGAGTGAGAAATGATGGTAGGAGAGAGAGAAAGGGAGAGACAGACAGAGAGAGAGAGAGGGGGGGGGAGGGATAAGTTGATAGCTGTACTGTAAAGAGAGAGAGAGAGAGAGAGAGAGAGAGAGAGAGAGAGAGAGAGAGAGAGAGAGAGAGAGAGAGAGAGAGAGAGAGAGAAGGTTGATGGTTATATAATAAAAGATTAGCAGACAGATAATTGAAAATAAAAAAAGAAAAAAAAGAGGGTAGGTATAGAGAGAAGACAGGTAAAAAGAAGATAGAATAGATGACAAGTTAATGTTCATAATATCTGATAAGGAAGTACTATTTGGATCTTTTTGATAAATCCTTTGCCTTGTAGTGGCTCACCTTACAAGCTGCTTAAGGGAGTAATACACTTTTGTTACATTGGAGTGCCTTGATTCCTCCAAAGTATGCCAACAGGAAACAGGACCAGATGAACAAAAATAATGGTGTTCTGTTGTTGTTGTTGTTTGGAATAGTTTGGAGGAATCATTTGCTTGCTCCAGATTTACCAACACTGTACTTCCCCATTAATTCACTATGAGGGATGGGTAGCAATCTTCTGTGACCTTGGGACGATCTGTAAAACCTATAATATGGCTTTGATGGATTTTATATATAGCGATAATGTTCTGTACTATACCACTCACATTACGATAGCTGCCAACGTCAATAATAGTCTAAGTTATGCTGCAAATATTCAGGACCAATTTGAATGTCTTTGATGAATAATTTCTGAACATTTGCCTTTTGATCTAACACAAAGATAAATATATAAAACAGCTGCAAAACACTAAAAAATATATATCTATATATGTCAAACCGTCACACAACACTCTACAGAAGTAAATATAATCATTGCCTTGCATATTATTCGCCTTTCCAGAGAATACAAAATAACATAAGCATGATATCCCAGCCAGACAACTGAATAATATGACTGCTCAGTTAAAACAGTGTTGGCTATTCTGGGAAATATATGTTGCACGTTAAGGGACCCCGTGATGTAGTCAGATGATTGGAGGTTGGCGAGTCCTTCATATAATGCCACGAAACACTACCTACATTGAATGAGCTTGTTTCGTGGCTTATACAGGAGGAATCAGAAGCCATCAAGTCTCATACACAAATACAGGGACCTTAAAGGAATTCTGGTGTAAGGTTGCATGTGTTGTAGCGGTTTAGTTTGTAATTGTTAATATAGAGAATGGGCCTTAGAGAAACAATAGTAAAGGTAGAGTGTGCATGGCTTATGGTAGAATAATAATATGTTAGTAAATTCTGAGTTATAACGCCTTCAATGCATGTACTATGAATTTTGTATACCTCACAAACACACACACACACACACACACACACGCACACACACACACACACACACACACACGCACACATAATCTCTCAATTACATATATAAGATGGTTTGCTTTGAGGAACAGTTTGGAGGAATTAGTTGCTCCCAGGTTACCCAAGAAATGCTTCCCCTTACATGATTACGAATAAGAAGTCCTAATCTGTAGAAACCATGACATGTAGAGCGTGAAAATATCTGAATATTCTGTACAGTTTCAACGCGTCTTTCGGACATTGCAATAATTAAGGATTACAGAAGGACAAGCATGAAAGAGAAAACTAGTGGCAGAGACTGGAGACATAAATTATTTCACAGGATAATTATTGCGACATCCAAAGAAATCATTTCCTGTTACTGTTTGTTAGGGAATATTACGTTGCTTTGTCCTTGTTGAATTACCTTACACACATGCATTTGTTATCAGTCTGGCGTTTCTCTATTACCCTGTAGTAAATGTTAAGTGTGTGTGAGTAATGTTTAGGACACTGAACCTGATGGTGATGGTTTGGAAACACGAATATTCTTGCTATGCGTTCCTTATCAAACAACTTATCACTGTAGTGTACATTCCTTATAGACTCCTGGAGAATCTTCAGTGTGTGAGAGTGTAATCTAAGGGGAGATTCTCTTGTTGGTGAATTGGAAGGCTACTGATTCCTCCAAACTATATGCCAGGAAATGAAACGACCTTAATATTACTAATAGGGATTCTGTTCTGTGACATAGTTTGGAGGATTCAGTAACCCTCCAATTTACTGCCGAAAAAAAAATATATATATTCCCTTAAATTATGCATGAGGCACACACACATCTACAGTACCGTAGTTGTTGTGGTTTATATCTCAGCGAGGCGAGGAGAGACTGATTACGCTGAGTGCCTGGTCAACGCTGGAGTGGAGCCAATTGTTGTGTTGTTTATATATACATGTAAATTTGTACAGTGTGATGTTTAAGGACTCTGTGATCGTGTAAGAAAACTGGTGGCTTGTGATTCCTCCTCCTGACCATGCCACGAAAGAAGCTCATTCCATATAGGTGTGTGTGTTTCGTGGCAATATTTGAAGGACTCATTTACCTCCAATTTTCTTACTACATCACAGGGTCCCTGAAGTACCAATATGCCAATGAATGTGTCTGGCTCTCCTACTATACATCAACCAGGGAAAAGCAATATCCTAACTCTTGCACTAATATTTTTTTTTATTTCTATTTTTTATTTTTTACGTATTGTAGTACTTTTCATTCTGTTATCTAAAAGTGCCCTAAAAAAATCCTCTGGCCTTTGTACTTATTTTCACTGTAATAAAAAAAAAAAAAAAAAAAAAAAAATCTTGCCTATACTGTATGTTGCACAGATTTTTCTCTCTCTCTCTCTCTCTCTCTATCTCTCTCTCTCTCTCTCTCTCTCTCTCTCTCTCTCTCTCTCTCTCTCTCTCTCTCTCTCTCTCTCTCTCTCTCTCTCTCTCTCTCTCTCTCTCTCTCTCTCTCTCTCTCTCTCTCTCTCTCTCTCTCTCTCTCTCTCTCTCTCTCTCTCTCTCTCTCTCTCTCTCTCTATATTGAACCAGAAATTGGTCTCTTCAAATTCTGTATGTGTCTGCAAGTGTATGCATACGTGTGTGTTTGTGGTCTTGGGTACAGTGTGTGTGCTGGTATATGTATGTATGTATGTAAGTATATGTTATAATATATATGCATGATGTGTGTACGTCCAGGTGTGTGTGTGTGTGTGTGTGTGTGTGTGTGTATACAACTGGGGGCGAATAAAGAAAATATCGCTCGCAATTCATCATATCTACCTCACAGAGAGACGATAAATAATACAAGCTTGATGTATATATATATGTGTGTGTGTGTGTGTGTGTGTGTGTGTGTGTGTGTGTGTGTGTGTGTGTGTGTGTGTGTGTGTGTGTTATATTGTGCTGCTTACATACAAAATAATTACGATAAACTATATATGCTAGATAACTATTGTGTGTGTGTGTGTGTGTTGTTTTGTTTACATACTAAGTAATAGCTTGGTCTGAATCCTGTGTTTTTCAGTATGTAACTAGCACAGTAAGCCGTCCTACAGAAATAAAGGTAAAAGCGGTAACCCCACTTCATCCCTCCTGATTAAACTAAACAATACATTATGGTGTGTGTGTGTGTGTGTGTGTGAGAGAGAGAGAGAGAGAGAGAGAGAGAGAGAGAGAGGGAGAGAGAGAGAGAGAGAGAGAGAGTGAGTGTGTGTGTGTGTGTGTGTGTATGAAGGGGGTAAATCACTTTTGTTACATTGGAGTGCCTTGATTCCTCCAAAGTATGCCAGGAAACAGAACGAGATGAACAAAAATAATGGTGTTTTGTTGCTTGGAATAGTTTGGAGGAATCATTTGCTCCAGATTGACCAAACACTGTACTTCCCCCTTAAGTAAATGTGATGGAGTTTGTGTTTGTGTATATGATTATTATGTATAGGTGTGCGTTTGTGCGTGTTTTTTTTTTTTTTTTTTTTTTTTTTTTTTTTTTTTTTTTTTTTAGTGAATCATACGTGCATGCATATTCTCGTCTCTTGTTATTTATGTGTAGGTAAAGGAATGCATGTATGTATGTATGTGTGTGTGTGTGTGTGTGTGTGTGTGTGTGTGTGTGTGTGTGTGTGTGTGTGTGTGTGTACAGTATGTATGTTGGTATGTCATTCATTATTCGAGACAGTGTGCTTAGAATTGTGGTTGTGCAAACAAATTCGTGATTAGTTTGAATTTGGGTCAGCAGATCATATCAACCCGTTCTGTTTGTACGTCTGTCTGGCTGTCTGTCTGTCTGTGTCTCTATATGTCTGTTTGTCTTTCTGTCTGGCTGTCTGTCTGTCTGAGTCTCTATATGTCTGTTTGTCTTTCTGTCTGGCTGTCTGTCTGTCTGTCTGAGTCTCTATATGTCTGTTTGTCTTTCTGTCTGTATGTCTGTCTGTCTGTCTGAGTCTCTATATGTCTGTTTGTCTTTCTGTCTGTATGTCTGTCTGTCTGAGTCTCTATATGTCTGTTTGTCTTTCTGTCTGGCTGTCTGTCTGTCTGTGTCTCTATATGTCTGTTTGTCTTTCTGTCTGGCTGTCTGTCTGTCTGTCTGAGTCTCTATATGTCTGTTTGTCTTTCTGTCTGGCTGTCTGTCTGTCTGAGTCTCTATATGTCTGTTTGAGCCTCTGTCTGGCTGTCTGCCTGTCTGAGTCTCTGTATGTCTGTTTGTCTTTCTGTCTGTCTGTCTGAGTCTCTATATGTCTGTTTGTCTTTCTGTCTGGCTGTCTGTCTGTCTGAGTCTCTATATGTCTGTTTGTACGTCTGTCTGGCTGTCTGTCTGTCTGTCTGTGTCTCTATATGTCTGTTTGTCTTTCTGTCTGGCTGTCTGTCTGTCTGTCTGAGTTTCTATATGTCTGTTTGTCTTTCTGTCTGGCTGTCTGTCTGTCTGTCTGTGTCTCTATATGTCTGTTTGTCTGGCTGTCTGTCTGTCTGTCTGTCTGTCTGAGTCTCTATATGTCTGTTTGTCTTTCTGTCTGGCTGTCTGTCTGTCTGAGTCTCTATATGTCTGTTTGTCTTTCTGTCTGACTGTTTGTCTGTCTGAGTCTCTATATGTCTGTTTGTCTTTCTGTCTGTCTGTTGTGTGTCTGTGTATGTATTTTATGTATATGTAGATAGATGTATTAAGGTTCTATCTATCGAGTCAATCAACAGGTCATCCTTCGGTTTATGTATTCATCGATCTATCTGTATTCCTGTCAGCTGTCTATCCATCTAATCACTAATCTTTTCATTCATTTATCCATTAATCAAAGCATCTTATGTTTTATAATTATATATTGCGGTACCAGAGAGTCACCAAAACATCTTCACTTGTTAATTAAAGGATAGCAATTAAACACAGACGACACATTAAAACATAAACTTTATTGATATATATTGAGACACATAGACATCCTTTATCAACAAACAGGCCCAATTTCACAGTAATTGATATTTGTATTTTGTATTTAAACCACTCATAACACAACATCCTATCGTGTACAAAATTCCAGTTGTCCATTCAGCTTTCATCCCTATATACTTGGACTTTGAGGATAAAGTTGGTGCATCCAAAGCAACAAGTACTCATGATGACTTTATATAACCATTGGTGTCTGTTGCTTTGTATTCCCCAGACGAATCTTCAAGCTCCATCCACATCATCCACACCACACCATAACTATAGACAACTAAATCTATACCCACAGTCAGTAGAGTATATAGTTTTTTCCATAATCACAGCATAATTCCACAGTCAATTCATAGTTAGTTCTTCTTTCAAATACCACACAAAATAAATCAGTCACTTGTCGCTACACTGGCCTTAATGGTTTTTTTATTTTGTTTTTATTTAGTTCGGTTATAGCAAGTCGATTTTGTATAACTGAGAAATTGGCCCAGAGACATTCACCACCATTACCATCGACACACACAAACATTCACCACCATCACCATCGACACACACAAACATTCACCACCATCACCATCAACATACACAAACATTCACCACCATCGACACACACAAACATTCACCACCATCACCATCAACACACACAAACATTCACCACCATCGACACACACAAACATTCACCACCATCGACACACACAAACATTCACCACCATCGACACACACAAACATTCACCACCATCACCATCAACACACACAAACATTCACCACCATCACCATCAACACACACAAACATTCACCACCATCACCATCGACACACACAAACATTCACCACCATCGACACACACAAACATTCACCACCATCACCATCAACACACACAAACATTCACCACCATCACCATCGACACACACAAACATTCACCACCATCAACATACACAAACATTCACCACCATCAACACACACAAACATTCACCACCATCACCATCAACACACACAAACATTCACCACCATCGACACACACAAACATTCACCACCATCACCATCAACACACACAAACATTCACCACCATCACCATCAACACACACAAACATTCACCACCATCGACACACACAAACATTCACCACCATCAACACACACAAACATTCACCACCATCGACACCAACACACACAAACATTCACCACCATCAACACACACAAACATTCACCACCATCGACACCAACACACACAAACATTCACCACCATCGACACACACAAACATTCACCACCATCAACACACACAAACACTCACCACCATCAACACACACAAACATTCACCACCATCGACACCAACACACACAAACATTCACCACCATCGACACACACAAACATTCACCACCATCAACACACACAAACATTCACCACCATCAACACACACAAACATTCACCACCATCAACACACACAAACATTCACCACCATCGACACACACAAACATTCACCACCATCAACACACACAAACATTCACCACCATCGACACACACAAACATTCACCACCATCGACACACACAAACATTCACCACCATCAACACACACAAACACTCACCACCATCACCATCAACACACACAAACATTCACCACCATCGACACACACAAACATTCACCACCATCACCATCAACACACACAAACATTCACCACCATCAACACACACAAACATTCACCACCATCACCATCAACACACACAAACATTCACCACCATCGACACACACAAACATTCACCACCATCAACACACACAAACATTCACCACCATCACCATCGACACACACAAACATTCACCACCATCGACACACACAAACATTCACCACCATCAACACACAGATAGACACATACACAAGTACAGGTGGGGAAAGAGATGATGATGAGATTGAGGTAGAAATTATTACATCCTTATTATACTCTCGTTTTTACACTTATTTATATATTTATTTATTTATTTATTTATTTTGGCTTTTTCTCTTTTGGATTATTGTTCTGAATTCGAATATATTTTTGTTTTGTTTTTGTTTTTTACATATTCCTTATTCTTTATTGTTTTTATACTTTTATTCCATTTACTTTCATCCGTACCTTCACATTTTCTTATTTCTTTTTCTTCAGTATTTAAATTCACTTTCTTAACATTCACTTTCCTCCTCTTTCGCCTTTGCTGGTTCATCAATGTATCTCTTATTAATTCTTAACTTCTGCTCTCTTTCTTACATGATAATTATAGTCTGTTTTGATAGTGTCCTTGGAAATCTGGCACCATTGTGTAGGAATAAGCAATGCAATACTATTTTCTTTTCTTTTTTATTTCACTCTCATAAAACAGGTTTGCAGTTTTCTTACTTTTGTTTATGTGAGTTAATTAAGGTGTTTCGTTGCCCAGACACACGCATTTTTCTATTATTTTACAGTGTACATCGAGTGTTCATTACAGTATCGCTTTGCTTAATTAATTAATGTTTTGGTCGTAATGTATTCGTTGTGGTAAACTTTCTTTGGCGTTCATTCCTTTTGTTATTTACATGTGACACGTCGATACCAATTCTTCTCCAGTGTTTACAAAATTGTTCCCCCCGACTTGACCATTCTTGGTGGCACTGAGGCGACTGTAGTCATCCCTGTGAAAGGAAAGTTTGTACAGTATGTCTGTCACAAATCTAAAGTAACGAAACCTGTAACGAAAGGCTTTAAGGGGTTAGTACACTGCTGGTAAATATGGAGCAACTGGTTCCTCCAAACTATTCCAAGCAACAGGACACCATTATATTTTGTCCATCTGGTTCTGTTTCCTGGCATACTTTGGAGGAATCAAGGCACGCCAATCTACCAAAAGTAAACTATCCCTTTAATAAGTATATCATTATGAGCGTTGTAATATTGTGATAAATGAAGAACTTGGGAGAAGTATTTAAATATGATCTTAAAGAAAATACGTAATAATAAGGAAATTCAAATAGAGTGAACGATGACATCTGAAAAATTAAAAACAGAATAAACACCGGATTGGAATGAGGATATGTAAAGGCATGTAGGTAGAAAGTAACATATATATTTATTTATAAAAAGATTGATATATAAATACGAGCATAGTTACAAAACAGTTTGAAAGTTAGCTTGACATTATGTAAGGACCTGTCTAACTCTCTACTATATTCTGAGTAAGCTGTTAACGAACTACTAATCAACAAGGCATTAATTGTGAATATTGTTATCTCCATTGATGACCTAAAAATACGAGTGTATATATAGGTTATCTTGACTGATAAGATAGACAGGTTGTTACAGCATATTCTAATCCCCTCACTATAGTTAATGGTAGATATTCATAGGCAGTATAACGAGGGGCAATAGTGATTAATGGATGTGTAATGGTAACTGTATATAATAAGCAGATTGTATTGAGATAAAAAAGAGGTGGTCAATGTCACCCTCACCTGTCACACCCTCACCTGTCCTGCTCACCTGTCCTCAACACCTGTCACACCCTCACCTGTCCTACTCACCTGTCACGACCCTCACCAGTCACACCCTCACCTGTCACACCCTCACCTATCCTACTCACCTCTCACACCCTCACCTGTCCCTGCTCACCTGTCCTCAAAACCTGTCATACCCTCACCTGTCACACCCTCACCAGTCACACCCTCACCTGTCTCACCCTCACCTGTCCTGCTCACCTGTCCTCAACACCTGTCACACCCTCACCTGTCACACCCACACCTGTCACACCCACACCTGTCACACCTTCACCTGTCCTCCTTACCTGTAAAATGCTGTAGTTTTAGTTGCCCCACCGTCACCGTTGTTAATGTTAAACTGCCTGTTGAAGAGACACAATAATGGCCTTTAAATACCATACTCTGTACAATAGAATAGAATAATGGGTGTATATAATTACAGTATAATGTTCATAGTTTATTTAAGGGGAGACTCTTTTGTTGGTGAATTGGAAGGTCTCTGTGTGTGTATATTATGTTCATAGTGTGTAGTCTATATTTAGCTGTAAAACATTTTGGTGTGTGTGTGTATATATGTTCATAGTGTGCAGCCTATATTAAGCTGTAAAACATTTTGGTGTCGTGTGTATATATTATGTTCATAGTGTGTAGCCTATATTAAGCTGTAAAACATATTGATGTGTGTGTGTGTGTGTGTGTGAGTATTATATTCTTAGTGTGTATATTAAGCTGTAGAATATATTGATGTACTACTGAATCCTCCAAGTTATGTGAGAAAACAAGATATAGAAATTGTTATATAGCAGTGTTTGAAGGAATCATTAGCTCTTCAATTCACCCACAAGAGATTCTCCCTAAAGTGTGACTTAATCCTGTCTAATTGTGTGTGGGCTGCCTGAAAGAGGGAATGTAGAGTGTTTTGTAAATCTGGCCAACCGATTCCACCACAACTATTTCAGGCACAGGCACACCATTATTTTTCTATTCTGGTTCTGTTGTGAGTGTGTGGGTGTGTGGTGAGTGTGTGAGAGTGAGGGAGTGGGGTGTGTGGGGTGGTGTGTGAGAGTGAGGGAGTGGGTGTGTGGTGAGTAGTGGTGTGAGAGTGAGGGAGTGGGTGTGTGGGGTGAGTGTGAGTGTAAGAGTGAGGGAGTGGGTGTGTGGGTGAGTGTGTGAGAGTGAGGAGTGTGAGTGAGTGTGAGTGAGTGAGGAGAAGGTGGGAGAGAGAGATTATTAGGAAGGATCAACACACTCAATGTACCAAAAGTGGGAGATTCTCTTGTTGGTGAATTGGAAGGCTACTGATTCCTCCAAACAATGCCACGAAACAGATGCCCCATTACACTATAGAGTTATTGTCTGTTTCATGCATAGTCTGGAGGAATCAGAGACCTTTTTCCAATTCACCAACAAGAGCATCTCCCAGTAGTTATTGCAAGAGAAGGAAGTACCCCACGTACCTATACTCCTCCCAGGCAATACGAGGTTAAGTAATGAGAGGACCCCCCAAATGGCCACTCACGTAATGGCCAATTCAACCTGAAACCCCATTTGATTCCAACCCACTAAGGCGACTGCTTGTATAGGGAGACACAGGGATAGACGAACTTCAATACCCACGAACTCTAACACCCCAACACACCTTCCTGAATGGTTGGCACTCTGAATGCTGGCTGCTGGCTGGCTGCATTACCCTGAGTGGTCTGATTACACGGAGGATTAGGGTCTGAGTGCCGGGGTTTGTATTCTATTTATACTTAACTATCCATATATATTAACTATCCATAACTATTTATACTTAACTATCCAAAATCAGGGCATGGATTGATGGTATTGTGTTGTGTGTTGTCATTGCATCAATCCCTACTTCCTCATCCTCTCACC
Source organism: Petrolisthes cinctipes (assembly GCA_033782935.1). NCBI lineage: Eukaryota > Metazoa > Arthropoda > Malacostraca > Decapoda > Porcellanidae > Petrolisthes > Petrolisthes cinctipes. Next base: position 28,371 of record JAWQEG010006307.1, read on the forward strand.
CATGTGTGTGTGTGTGTGTGTGTGTGTGTGTTGTTTTGTTTTTTTTTTTTTTTTTTTTTGCGTGTGTGTGTACTTGACCAACATGTATGATATTAGAGTATTGTGGTGTTATATTACCGATGCAAAACCAGTGTAGTCTGTATATAAATTGATAAAGATGATATATTTATAACTTGGTACCATAATTATCTCATTGGCTCCTCCTTCCTCACTATCCAATCTCCCCCTCACATCCATCTCTCTCATTCACCACTCATCCATCTCTCACACACTCTCCATCTCAATTCCAACTCTCATCTCAATTCCCATACTCTCATCTCATTACCTCCATCTCAATCTCATTCACCATCTCTCATCTCATTCCCAACTCTCCATCTCATTCCCCACTCTCCATCTCTTCCCAACTCCTCCATCTCATTACCCACACCTCCATCTCTTTCCTCACTCTCCTTCTTAACCCTCTCTCTCAACCCACTCTCCACTTCTTACTTGCTTACATCAACAATATCCACATCAAAGCATTCTAAAATAGTGAAGTCTTCTCCCTCACCCAAACCACTCTCCTCTCTCTCCTCTCAAACTACAGACACACACACACAGTAATGCTATGCTATACTCTCTCTCTCTCTCTCGTCTCTCTCTGATACACACAATTTCTCTCACAAACACACATAGTCTCTCTCTCTCTCTCTCTCTCTCTCTCTCTCGTCTCTCGTTCTCTCTCTTCTCGTCTCTCTCTCGTCTCTCTCTCTCTCTCGTCTCTCTCTCTCTCTCACCAATATCAGCGCTTCTGGTGTTTATAGAAAATAATCCCATCTGTCTTAAGAGTGTATTACAATCATGTTCAGAGGCATCACATAAATCTCTGATGGGGACAGTATACTTTGGTTACATACATTAGAGTGCATTGATTATGAGGCTAATCGGCTTTTGTTACATTGGAGCTCCTCGATTCCTCCAAAGTGTGCTAGGAAACAAACAGGACCAGAAGAGCAAAAATAATGGTGTTCTGTTGCATGGAATGTTTGAGGATTAAGTTGCTCCAGAATTACCACACAAAATTTCCCCCATAACCATAATGCGGTGTAGGGGACAGGCTTTTGGTTTGGGTTAGGGGGGTGCGGGAATAGGGTACAGCTTTCTACCCCCCCCCCCAAGCCTGTCCCCCTATTCCCGCACCCCCCCCCCCCCAAGCCTGTCCCCCTATTCCCGCACCCCCCCCACAGTCCCCCCCCCCCAAGCCTGTCCCCTACTCCCGCACCCCCCCCCACAGTCCCCCCCCCCACAGTCCCCCCCCCAAGCCTGTCCCCCTATTCCCGCACCCCCCCCACAGTCCCCCCCCAGCCTGTCCCCTACTCCCGCCCCCCCCCCACAGTCCCCCCCCAAGGCCTGTCCCCCTATTCCGCACCCCACCCCCCACAGTCCCCGCCCCCCCAAACCTGTCCCCTACTCCCGCACCCCCTTGGTTCTAATACTCAGGTCAGGACTTCCTTTGTATTCCTTTGTATTCTTCCTCCTTTTTTGTATTCCTTTGTGAAAACAGAGGAATACTAAAAAGGAGGAAGAATACAAAGGAAAACTCTTTTGTATTCACCCTCCTCTTTTGTATTCCTTTTGTATTCCTTTTGTATTCCGTTGTATTCCGTTGTATCCTCCTCCTTTGGTTTCCTTCTCTTCTGTATTAATTCCCCTCTTTTGTATTTCTGTGTATTCATCTTCTTCTTTTGTATTCCTTTGTATTGTTCCTCCTCTTTTGTATTTCTTTGTACTCCAAAAGCACTCCAAAAAAAAAAACAGGACCAGATGAACAAAATAATGGTGCCTGTTGCTTGGAAAAAGAGTTTGAAGGAATCAGCTGCTCTAGATAGATTTACCAACACTGCACTTACTTCCCCTTTAAATGTGAATAGCAAAGTTGTGTATGATTAAATTATAAACTTGTGTACAGTGTGTAGGAAGTGGCTTACATGCATTATTTTTTATTATCCTTCCACTAAACACCCTTTGATTATGTGTAATATTATGACGAGTTACTGTGGTTGGTTGGGAAAGAGTGTGTGTTTGATGTGTGTGTGTTAGTGTGTTTACTGTGAGGGTGTGTGTGTGTGTGATGTGTGTTAGTGTGTTTACTGTGAGGTGTGTGTGTGTGTGTTTGATGTGTTAGTGGTGTGTTTACTGTGAGGGTGTGTGTGTGTGTTAGTGTGTTTTACTGTGAGAAGAGTGTGTGTTTGATGTGTGTTAGTGTGTTTACTGTGAGAAGAGTGTGTGTGTGATGTGTGTTAGTGTGTTTACTGTGAGGTGTGTGTGTGTGTTTGATGTGTGTTAGTGTGTTTACTGTGAAAAGAGTGTGTGTGTGATGTGTGTT
>JAWQEG010006308.1:0-83000 GCA_033782935.1 Petrolisthes cinctipes
ATATAGAAATGGTCTGACACAAATAACATGTACAAATTATTTTACACAATTCCAATAAATTTAACAAAACAGACTTGTGAATTAAATAATATTAAAGTTTAAGGGGGAATTACAGGGTTGCTGGTATATAAGACTCAATTGATTTCCAAAAACTATTCCAAGCAACAGGTCACCAGTAATGTACAGCCACAATCAAATAACCACCAACAATTTCCTTCCATCGTACAAATAAATCAGTATCATATCAAAATATAATCATACAACAACACCTTGCGTCAACTCAACCCCCTCAATTATTTTTATGAGGTGCTGCAAAATCATACACGTGTTGTTATTAAGTACCAAGATGATTATTATTATTATTATTATTATTATTATTATTATTATTATGATGTGCTGCAAAATCATACACGTGTTGTTCTTTATTACCAAGATATTTACTATGATGGAAGGAAAGTGTCGGTGGATATTTGATTTCAAGCAACACGTCACCAGCATTGTTCCTTATCTGGTCCTGTTTCCTGGCATACTATTGAGGAATCAGTAGCCTTCTAATTCACCAACAAGAGAATCTTCCCTTTAAGGTGGTAATTCCTTTGTGGTATATTGGAGTGACTAGATTCCTCCAAAGTATGCCAGGAAACAGGCCCAAGTTAATACAAATAATGGTGTTCTGTTGCTTGGAATAGTTTGGAGGATTCAGTTACTCCAGATTTACTAACAAAAAACTTCCCCCTTAAGGACCCTGTGATCGTGTATGATAAAATAATTGGAGACTTCTGATTCCTCCTCACTATGCCACGAAACAAGCTTCTTCCCTATGGATTGTGTTTCGTGGCAATCTTTGAAGTACTCATTTACCTCCAATTTCTGACTTGATCACAGGGTCCCTTAAGGTGCTCTAGGAGGTAAAAATATTGACACTCAATATATATAAACAAGATGAAAAACTTAATATTATCATGTACAGGCACAATCAAATATCCACCGACACTTTCCTTCCATCACAATAAATATCTTGGTAATAAAGAACAACACGTGTATGATTTTGCAGCACCTCATAATAATATAATAATAATAACCAACACTTTCCTTCCATCGCAGTAAATATCTTAGTAATAAAGAACAACACATGTATGATTTTGCAGCACCTCATAATAATAATAATTGAGGGGGGTTGAGTTGGCGTAAGGTGTTGTTGTATGATTATATTTTGATATGATACTGATTTACTTGTACGATGGAAGGAAAGTGTCGGTGGTTATTTGATTGTGGCTGTACTAATGGCCTCAAGAAATCATGTACAGCCGGTAACATAAATTCGCATCCATCTCATGTACAGTCACGAGCACTAATAAGTATACAGCTTTAGTTGTAGCTTTGAACAGTCCAAATCACCAATGAAATAATTCCAATGGAGATCTAATTGTGTATTTATTTACTGTCTCTAGGTATTCGTAGCACCCCTGGATACGTATTAGTGCTCGTGACTGTACTTAATATTGCTAATATGACCAGATAGTTGCATTCTGAACCAGTTTTTATTCCAACAACATACGTAATTTATCATATGAGAACTATATCTGTCATCTCTGAATTAAAATTATATTACAACATCACTATAACTAATACATACGCAGGTGGAAATGAAGCGAATTTGTGCTGCTGACTGTACAGCCATAAATCAAATAACCACCGACACTTTCCTTCCATCGTACAAATAAATCAGTATCATATCAAAATAAAATCATACAACAACACCTTACGTCAACTCAACCCCCTCAATTATTATTATGAGGTGCTGCAAAATCATACACGTGTTGTTCTTTATTATCAAGATATTTACTACGATGGAAGGAAAGTGTCGGTGTATATTTGACTGTGGCTGTACTTCATAATTCTAATATGACGAAATAAAGTTACATTCTGAACCAGCTTCTATTCTAACAATATATAATAATATAATTTTCCATATGAGGAGTCTATCATCTCTGCATTTCAATAGTGTTACAACATCAATCGGCTCATACTTTCGCAGGTGGAAAGGTAGCGAACTTATGCTGCCGACTGTACTGTACAGCCACAATCAAAATAATATCCACCGACACTTTCCTTCCATCGTAGTAAATATCTTGGAAATAAAGAACAACACGTGTATAATTTTGCAGCACCTCATAATAATAATAATAATTGAGGGGGTTGAGTTGACATAAGGTGTTGTTATGATTATATTTTGATATGATACTGATTTATTTATTTGCACAATGGAAGGAAATTGTTGGTGGTTATTTGATGGTGACTGTACATTCCTGTCAAAACAAAACAAAAGTAAAACCATTCTTGAAAAGTCTTTAGTATAAAATCTACCCAGCATCTAGAGAGTATAATAGAATGGAAGGTTAATTTTGATAGAATGGAAGGCTACTGATTCCTCCACACTACGCCAGAAAACAAACCACCTCAGTAGTACAGTTACAATCAAATATCCACCGACACTTTTTTCCTTCTTAGTAAATATTTTGGTAATAAAAAACAACACATACATGATTTTGCAGCAACTCATAATAATAATAATTGAGGGGGTTGAGTTGACATAAGGTATTGTATGATAATATTTAGCTATGATACTGATTTATTTGCACGATGGAAGGAAAGTGTTGGTGGTTATTTGATTGTGGCTGTACCGGTACACTCGCAATCCCAAATATGTATCCAGGCTTGCTTCTAATAGCCTGATCGAGTATTAAGCGAGCTCAAGCAAATATGAAACAGGATAAGCGTTGTAATTGGTTCACTTGCATGTCAAATGATTCGAAACTTCAACAACAAAACCTGGATACAAATTTTGGATTGCGAGTGTACCAAAAGTGTAATGTCCCCTTAATTAGCATCTACAGTACTACACCCATATTAATTAAGTCTTCTCAGCTTTCACTTCCCATCCTCTGAGAACACGTCCTTGTCTCTGTATAGATTCGTTCGTCGCTCAGCATCTGTAGGCAAAGAACGGAAAGTTAACTTGAGTGTGTGTGTGTGTATATATATATATATATATATATATATATATATATATATATATATATATATAATATATATATATATATATATATATATATATATATATATATATATATATATATATATATATTACCTAGGAGAAACAAACCACTGGCAGTTATTATTATTATTATTATTTTTTTTTTTTTCAGAGACGTGAGGCAACAGCAATTAATTAAGGGCAAATTATCCACCTCATGGCTAAACCGGGAAAAATTCTATAAGAAATATGAATCACTATAGTCCAAATAATAAAAAATGTCGATACACAATAATAATAATTAAGTCACTCCAGGGTAGGAAGGACATTAAGAACTGTATGGAGTTATATGGCATTTAGTCGTATTATTTAGTTTAGCACAATCCTTTTAACACAGGTTCAGTAAATCACTTCGTCCGTATGGAAATGAATAATAGAAGCCTGAGAAAGCATATGGTGATCTTCAATGAGTGCAAGTGGTTGATACAAGTATTTTTTGCCCACAGAGAATTTTTTTTTTTTTTTTTTTTTTTGCCTTTTTCATATAGTGTAATATTATTGTATCATTCATGTGTACAGCCACAATCAGATATCCACCGACACTTTCCTTCCATCGTATAAATATATCAGTATCATATCAAATTATAATCATACAACAACACTTTACGTCACACTCAAACCCCTTCAATTATTATTATTATGAGGTGCTGCAAAATCATACACGTGTTGTTGTTTATTACCAAGATTATTATCATTATTATTATTATTAGGTGCTGCAAAATCATACACGTGTTGTTCTTTATTACCAAGATTATTATTATTATATTATTATGATTATTATGAGGTGCTGCAAAATCATACAGTGTTGTTGTTTATTACCAAGATATTTACTACGATGGAAGGAAAGTGTCGGTGGATATTTGATAGTGGCTGTACTTACCATATCTTTCTATCCGTTGTCATCATCCCTCTTCTTCTGTGACATGTGACAGTCTGACACCTTATAACTGTACTTTATATTCTGGGGTCTGTGCCTTGGTCTGAGCAATCAACCTGTACAGCAGCGTCCACGTTTTGATGATGATGTCGACGCTTTTGACTGTGACGTTTAAGGTGGGTATGTTGTTGGTGATGGTCTTGATGTTTACTTCGGTGTTCGACTCTCGGTTCCTCTTGTGTCTTGGTGCTGCTGTGGCTGTGTCGGTACTCCACTGATCTGCTTCCACCTTCCCCGGTAATGCTGTGGCTGTGATGGTACTCCACTCTTCTCCTTTCCTCTCCAGTGATGCTGTGGCTGTGTTGATATTCTACTCTCCTCCCTTCCTCTGCCTTGCCTGTGTTTCTGCTTCGGTGTTCCCTGTGTACTTGTGGCTCTGGTGTCCTCTCATGTCCTCTGAAACTGTGTCTGTGTTGATCTAAAGTATTCTTGCTTCCTTTGAAACTGTGTCTGTGTGTTTCATCGAGGCTCACCCTGCGACTAGAGTGTTGTTGCTGCTGCTGGTGGCTACTCACACTGCCTTCTGTACTTCCTCCTTTTCCTCCTCCTCCTGCTGCTGCTGGAGAACTACGAAGTGACGAAGGGCTCCCGCTTCCCCTGGTGGACCTCACGGCTGGGCTGCACGATCTCCTGGGGCTGCGTCGACCACTGCTGCTGCGACAACAATGAGGGCAGTGGTGACGGGCAGGGCTACGGTTACTACGCAAGCTAAGACGTCTGTGTGGACTCCTGCTGCTATGATGGTGGCTGTGTGGACTAAGGTGTGTTGAACTGCCTTGATGGTGGTGATGATGGTGATGGTCAGGAGGACTCAAATGGTTGCTGTGAGTTTGAGGATCATCTGCACTCTCACATAATATTCCCACACAGGTTTGAGGCGACAGCAGGTCCATTTTGAAACTTGACTGTTGGAGGAATATGTCGAGCCTCAATTCACTTCAGGTTAAAAGCAAAAATGAACACTACCAAAAGTAAAGAAATCCTTGTAGCAATTTTATGCTTCCCACCTCACAACACGAGACTACAAACTAACCCAAAGTTACTGTTGAATACAAAAACCCATGGTGATGGATAGACAAGCAAGAGGAAAGATGCAGAAAAAAAAGCCCTGGAATAACATACAGTCAACTCAATACTTTATATATAAGTAATCACAAGTACACGTGATATTATAAGTGTAGAATATTATCTCGCAAAGAAAATGAAAGAGGAATACCAAACTTTCGTCGATTTTTCAAGACATCTTCAGGGAACTTTTATGTATATAATATAATATAACACCTTCTCAATATCCCTGATTGTCGTAAAAGGCAACTATATGGGACTTTAACTTTTCCAACACTCCCCTTTTCTCATCTGTAACCTTTTGTGCTTACTGTCCCACCTCTTAATCACCTTATTTTTCGGGCGCCGTATGACTTCGCTGTTGCGGCGCCTAATATCAATAAATCAATCAAATACAATATAATTTTAAGCCAACTCGCTTTTCATTAATTGTTCTCGAGGGATGTTCACTTGTTCTCGAGGTATGTTCACTTGTTATGTAGGTATGTTTACTTGTTCTAGAGGTATGTTCACTTGTTCTGGAGGTATGTTCACTTGTTCTCGAGGTATGTTCACTTGTTCTAGAGGTGTGTTCACTTGTTCTAGTGGTATGTTCACTTTAGAGGTATGTTCACTTGTTATAGAGAGATGTTCACTTGTTATAGAGAGATGTTCTCTTGTTCTATAGATGTTCACTTGTTCTAGATATGTTCACTTGTTCTAGAGACGTATTCTTTACTAATTCACTAAGCAAGGTTCCCAGGCCTGTACAGGGAAGGAGAATATAAGCCAGAGTCGAGTAGAGTAAGCAAGTCAAGTGTGTATAGCCTACCATCTCTCTCTCTCTCTTCTCTCCTCTCAACATGAAGGGACCGACATCATCTGCATTGAATTATACACTTATTCCTTTGACTTGCATGTGAATAAAAACAACACAACAAACCAGAAAGACTCAATGCATTTATATATTATTTTTCAGTATTATGATCTACTAACTAAACCTCCAAAGTCGAGTAAGCAAGTCAAGATGGTGTAGCCTTATAATATTATACTCTACGTACTGAGCAAAGAAGGTTAGGCTAGGTATCACCAGCTTAAGGGGGTGCGGGAGTAGGGGGACAGGGTTGGTGGGGGGGGGGGGTTTGGTGGGTGCGGAAGTAGGGGGACAGGCTTGGGGGGAGGGGGTTAGGGGTGTGTGGGAATAGGGGACAGGCTTTCTACCCCCCCCCCTCAAGCCTGCCCCCCTATTCCCGCACCCCCCCAGTCCCCCCCCCCCCCAAACCTGTCCCCTACTCCCACACCCCCTTAACGAGGAGGTTCTGTGTTGGTAAATCTGGAGGGACCGAATCATCCAAACTATTCCAAGCAACAAAACACTTATTATTTTTGCTCTTCTGGTCCTGTTTCCGAGTTTACTTTGGAGGAGTCATGGCACTCCAATGTAACAAAAACGGATTATTACCACCTTAAGGGATGGGTGGGTGTGTGTGTGTGTGTGGGTAGGGTAGGTACAGTCAGTGATGTTGGTATATGAATTAATCTGGAGCAACTGGTTCCTCCAATCTATTCCAAGTAACAGCAGACTAGCCTTATTTTCGTTCATCTGGTCCTGTTTCCTTGCATACTCTGGAGGAATCACAAGCAGCTCTAATGTACCTAAAGTGTAGCTTACTCTCCCTCCCCTCAAGGGAACGAACTAAACTAAACGTAGTGTAAATGTATAGCAGTTGTGAGTGTAGCCAAAAATATAACTAGACCACCAGTCCTCTATGCCGTGCCAAACCTTGTATTATTATTTTTGAGCTTCCCCCAGAGAGACACACACACACACACACACACATGCAACTAACCAATTCCCATCACTTAATTCGATTCATCACGAAAATAATATTAATCCTCATGCAGTGTTTAATATTTCAGAGCTTATTATATTACTATTATCGTCTGAAATCTTGGACAAAAACTCGATCTAATATCAAAAGTGCTGCCTCCAAAGTATGCCAGGAAACATAAAAACACTGTTTAACCTGGTACATGTACCCACCACTTACTGCCGGGCCAAAATAATAGTAGTTGGAAGGAGAATAACGCTTGGGTTATAACGATAAAACCAACCATGGGATAAAATTGTAAATAGTCTCATTCTCTTTCCCAGCTAATTTGACCAATAACGTACGCTATACAACCTAACCTATTCTAATCAAACCAGGACCTAACCTATCCGAGCTCGTGCATGTACTGGGTTGGAGAGTGTTTCTATGCTGCCGGGAAACAGGACCAGATTTACAAATAAAACACGGTACCCTGTTGCCTGAAATTGTTTGGAAGAATCAGTTGCTACCAGATTTGCCAACGTACTATCTCACGTTTGTTACATTGGAGTCCCTTGATTGCTCCAAAGGACCTGATTTACAAATATAACGGTACCCTGTTGCTTGAAATTGTTTGGAAGAAAGAATCATTTGCTACCAGATTTGCTAACATTGTACTCTCTCCTTAAAGACCCTGTGATCGTGTATGAAAATTGGAGGTTAGCGAGTCCTTCAAATATTGCCACAAAACACCACCTATATAGAAGGAGCTTATTTCGTGGCATAGTCAGGAGGAATCAGAAGCCACCAAGTCTCAAAAACGATCACAGGGTCCTCAATTTAATGAGTTGTGTAGCAGACATAAAGAAGATTTAGTGCTTTATGCCTATGGACTCATGGTGTTGGTCATTAAGGCAGTCAGTCTTGTTACATCAACACATCTTCCTCCAGCCTACAAGGTTTGCTATCCTTGTTTTTACAGCCGGGTACCTACTTACTGCTAGGTGAACAGGGACATAGGGGGCTGGGAAAGCAGACAGAGCGACAGGTGACGTCTATACTGTTGGTGGTGCCGTAGTGAGGGAGGCCAGGGAGAGGGGTGATGGAGGGAGGCCAGGGAGAGGGGTGATGGAGGGAGGTGCCAGAGAGAGGGGTGGATGGAGGGAGGGAGGCCAGAGAGAGGTGTGGATGGAGGGAGGCCAGAGAGAGGTGTGGATGGAGGGAGGCCTGGGAGAGGGGTGGATGGAGGGAGGTGTCAGAGAGAGGTGTGGATGGAGGGAGGGAGGCCAGAGACAGGGGTGGATGGAGGGAGGGAGGCCAGAGAGAGGTGTGGATGGAGGGAGGCCAGAGAGAGGTGTGGATGGAGGGAGGGAGGCCAGAGACAGGGGTGGATGGAGGGAGGCCAGAGAGAGGTGTGGAGGGAGGGAGGGAGGCCAGAGAGAGGTGTGGATGGAGGGAGGGAGGCCAGAGAGAGGTATGGATGGAGGGAGGGAGGCCAGAGAGAGGTGTGGATGGAGGGAGGCCAGAGAGAGGTGTGGATGGAGGGAGGGAGGCCAGGGAGAGGTGTGGATGGAGGGAGGGAGGCCAGAGAGAGGTGTGGGTGGATGGAGGGAGGCCAGAGAGAGGTGTGGATGGAGGGAGGCCAGAGAGAGGTGTGGATGGAGGGAGGTGCCAGAGAGAGGTGTGGATGAAGGGAGGGAGGCCAGAGAGAGGTGTGGATGGAGGGAGGGAGGCCAGAGAGAGGTGTGGATGGAGGGAGGCCAGAGAGAGGTGTGGATGGAGGGAGGCCAGAGAGAGGTGTGGATGGAGGGAGGCCAGGGAGAGGTGTGGATGGAGGGAGGGAGGCCAGAGAGAGGTGTGGATGGAAGGAGGCCAGAGAGAGGTGTGGATGGATGGAGGGAGGCCAAAGAGAGGTGAGGATTAAGGGAGGGAGGCCAGAGAGAGGTGTGGATGGAGGGAGGGAGGCCAGAGAGAGGTGTGGATGGAGGGAGGGAGGCCAGAGAGAGGTGTGGAGGGAAGGAGGCCAGAGAGAGGTGTGGATGGATGGAGGGAGGCCAAAGAGAGGTGAGGATTAAGGGAGGGAGGCCAGAGAGAGGTGTGGATGGAGGGAGGGAGGCCAGAGAGAGGTGTGGATGGAGGGAGGCCAGAGAGAGGTGTGGAGGGAAGGAGGGAGGCCAGAGAGAGGTGTGGATGGAGGGAGGCCAGAGAGAGGTGTGGATGGAGGGAGGGAGGCCAGAGAGAGGTGTGGATGGAGGGAGGCCAGAGAGAGGTGTGGAGGGAGGGAGGGAGGCCAGAGAGAGGTGTGGATGGAGGGAGGGAGGCCAGAGAGAGGTGTGGATGGAGGGAGGCCAGAGAGAGGTGTGGAGGGAGGGAGGGAGGCCAGAGAGAGGTGTGGATGGAGGGAGGCCAGAGAGAGGTGTGGATGGATGGAGGGAGGCCAAAGAGAGGTGTGGATGAAGGGAGGGAGGCCAGAGAGAGGTGTGGATGGAGGGAGGGAGGCCAGAGAGAGGTGTGGATGGAGGGAGGCCAGAGAGAGGTGTGGAGGGAGGGAGGGAGGCCAGAGAGAGGTGTGGATGGAGGGAGGCCAGAGAGAGGTGTGGATGGAGGGAGGGAGGCCAGAGAGAGGTGTGGATGGAGGGAGGCCAGAGAGAGGTATGGATGGAGGGAGGGAGGCCAGAGAGAGGTGTGGATGGAGGGAGGCCAGAGAGAGGTGTGGAGGGAGGGAGGGAGGCCAGAGAGAGGTGTGGATGGAGGGAGGCCAGAGAGAGGTGTGGAGGGAGGGAGGGAGGCCAGAGAGAGGTGTGGATGGAGGGAGGCCAGAGAGAGGTGTGGATGGATGGAGGGAGGCCAGAGAGAGGTGTGGATGGAGGGAGGCCAGAGAGAGGTGTGGAGGGAGGGAGGGAGGCCAGAGAGAGGTGTGGATGGAGGGAGGCCAGAGAGAGGTGTGGATGGATGGAGGGAGGCCAGAGAGAGGTGTGGATGGAGGGAGGCCAGAGAGAGGTGTGGAGGGAGGGAGGGAGGCCAGAGAGAGGTGTGGATGGAGGGAGGCCAGAGAGAGGTGTGGATGGATGGAGGGAGGCCAGAGAGAGGTGTGGATGGAGGGAGGCCAGAGAGAGGTGTGGAGGGAGGGAGGGAGGCCAAAGAGAGGTGTGGATGGAGGGAGGCCAGAGAGAGGTGTGGATGGATGGAGGGAGGCCAGAGAGAGGTGTGGATGGAGGGAGGTGCCAGATATACAGTGCAGGTGTTTGAGTTCTATCACACTGGCTCATATTTATTTCCTCCGTTTTTAGTCCATCTTCCTCCCATCTAGAGCTACATTTGTCTCTCTTAGATCACTCGTTGTTCTCTACACCTTTTATAACGGGTTGGAGGACTTAGGAAACCTTACATTGGCCACGGGATGTAGGGAAATGCGACCGTGTGATACCAGCGTCAGATGGCACGTCACTAGGTTTCAGTCTTATGATGCAGAATTTTTGCTCGTGACTGTACACCTCGTGACGCCCAGAACAATGGAAGTATACTGTTAGTTAATATTCGTACAGCTGGTTGTATAACATCAGACAGACTAGATATTATATCATACGTGAAAAATAGCATAATAAAATAAGTTGAATTAAGTGGATTTTATACCTTTGGTAAAATATTGTAGAGCTCCTTCATTTTTCCAAAATATGTCAGGAAACAGGACAAGATTAACACAAATAATGGTGGCTTGTTGCTTGAAATAGTTTGGAGGAATCAGTAGCTACAGATAGACCAACAATGGAGGCTACTACCCCGTTAATTCACCATAAAGATATTATAATAAAGCTGATAAAGTATCTCTCTGCCCACCTACATTATCGCTCTCACCTACCGGAATGTTCTGGGACCCTTCACCTTCCTCTATAGTACAGCCACAATAAAATAACCAACGACACTTTCCTACCATCGTGCAAATAAATCAGTATCATATCAAACTATAATCTTACAACACCTTACGTCAACTCAACCCCCTCAATTATTATTATGAGGTGATGCAAAATCATACACGTGTTCTTTATTACTAAAATATCCTCCAAACTATTCCAAGCAACAGAACACCATTATTTTTGTTAACTTGGTCCTGTTTCCTGACATACTTTGGAGGAATCAACAAGGCACTCCAATGTACCAAAAGGGAATTTAATACCCCCTGAACGGTAATTGCCTTCATCATTTAATTAAAGCGATATACGTGTTAAATGATGTGTATAAGTGTGTATGTATATACAGGGGTGCATGTGGAGTATAGCAGTCTACAGTATTTACATGGGTATAATTTAGTAGTATCTGGGAGTGAATTGCGGCTCACCGGTGACTCTGAGATAACTCGTACATGATATCTTAATTAAACGGGTGTGGGAAAGATTCTTACTTGGTGGTGATATTATAATTTTTTTAAACTTGCCTGGTATTCGTGTGTATAATTCACCTTTTAGTAGTGTATAATTCACAAGGATTTTTTTCATTCGAGTGCATATTTTTAATGTAGTGAAGATGTCAACTAAATATTATAATGATACTATTAATAATTCGATATTTAAGACCGTCTTGACACATACTAAGTGTTGTCGTATCGGCTAACCTCACAGTCATAATTTTATCGTGATTAAATATCATGACAAAGACAATGGGTCGATTCCACAGTGGTTGGTATTGGTTTGTAAACACTCAAACGAAAGAATCTTAGCTCTGTTAATGCCTTATGGGTGAATTATTTAATGAATTTGGTGAATAAACTATGCAGTGATCATCATTATCTAACTGTTTTAATAGATTTTGTAAATGTGGTGGATACTCAGTTTTTGGAAAATAATGAAGCCTTACAAGTGTGGTTGGTTGGGAAGCTAATAAACGAATACGACTGTGGAATCAACCCAATGACTGGATTAGTAGTACTGTCGTAATGATTTTAGTGATCGTGTGACTACTAACCGGGGCCTAATTAAGGATGTAATACAGTGTTGGTAAATCTGGAGCAACTGATTCTTCCAAACTATTCCAAGCAGCAGGCCACCATTATTATTATTATTTTATAGATATTTATTTATTTATTTAATTTTCTATATATTTTTTATTTTATTATCTATTATTATTATTATTATTATTTTTTTTTTTTTTTTTTTTTTTTTTTTTTACAGTGGTTCTTTTTCCTGGCATATTTTGGAGGAAATAAGGCGCTCCAATGTACACAAAAAACATACTATCCCCTTAACCGAATTGAGAGGATGGCCGGCAGTGGTATTCAGACAAGTGCGTATATAATTATAGAACAGAAATATGTAGAGACAGTCGGCCTCAGCACTTCGTATACACCACTGTGACATCAAAAGTTCGTAACAACTAAAAAACTTAGTATATTAATTCTCTAACACAAAACTCTTCTAGTCATGTTATTTGGGTAATACTTGAATCAGTCAGCAGAACAAAGGGTTGATTCCACAGTGGTATATGGTTTGTAAGCTTCCCAATCAACCACACTTTTAAGGCTTCATTATTTTCCAAGGGTTGATTCCACAGTGGTATATGGTTTGTAAGCTTCCCAACCAACCACACTTTTAAGGCTTCATTATTTTCCAAGGGTTGATTCCACAGTGGTATTTGGTTTGTAAGCTTCCCAACCAACCACACTTTTAAGGCTTCATTCTTTTCCAAGGGTTGATTCCACAGTGGTATTTGGTTTGTAAGCTTCCCAACCAACCACACTTTTAAGGCTTCATTGTTTTCCAAAAGCTGAGTATCCACATTCACAAAATTTGTCCAACAGTTAGATAATGATGATCACTGAATAGTTTACTCACCAAATTCATTAAATAATTCACCCATAAGACTTTTAAACGGCTAATATTCTTTCGTTTGCGTGATTACAAACCAAAACAAACCACTGTGGAATCGACCCAATGCCTACAGTATGTGTAGAATAAAAACTCCTTTTAACCAATGCTCTGTGTACGAATTCCTGAGGCCGACTGTACACTCGCAATCCAAAATTTGTATCCAGGTCTTGTTGAAGTTTCGAATCATTTGACATACAAGTGAACCAATTACAACGCTTAACCTGATTTATATTTGCTTGAGCTCGCTTAATACTCCATCAGGCTATTCAAAGCAAGCCTGAATACATATTTTGGATTGCGACTGTACCTTGCCCAGTTCCAAAGAAGAAGGTTACCTCAATTGTATACCTGTGAATGTCAACCTGCTTGCTACCTTTCACCTTTGGAACTCATCACTCATAACACAGATCTGTGGCCAAATTATCTTAGATATTACTGGTTTCAGTTAATGAATAGTTTTTTTTTTTTACAAATGTATAAAACATTCATTGGACAATTTACTGCTTTTCCACGGGCTGGTCGGTGGAATGGCATAGCGGTGCCGTTCTCTCACTTAATGAACAACAATAACAACTTAGCCTACACCAAGGGCGGCCCGGGAAATTTGGAATTATTTCCGAATTAAACATGTGCGAAATATCTAATTTTCAATGTGATATACGTTCTTATAGTCAAATTTCCGTAAGTTTGCGCAACTACCGGTAGTCTGCTAAGGTTAGGTCCCGGTAGTCTGCCATGGTCCAGATTAGGTTAGGTTAGGTCAGGTAAGGTCTGTCTAATTCTAAAACAAACTAATACTATTTGTGGTCGCAAAAAATTGGAAAATCCGAGCCAACTTTTGCCAAAAGCTGGGTTATGGGTATGGCCAAAACAGGATATTTGCACTATAAATGGATGTTAAAATCGAACTAATCACATGAAAAATTATAGGAAAAACCTTGTTTTGTCTGAAAACCTCGCACATGTGCGACTCGGAAAATTTGCCAAAAATTCTTAGTAACCCTTTATCAAACGTATTTGTGAGGCTGACCCCCAGGAACGTAAACAAACCTCATTGTCTCCATAGTGACCCCAAGGCTCATCACCAGAAGTTAATGACACGAAAATATTATAACAATATAATCACTATACAAGCCAGTTTACCAGCCAGTCATCCACCCACCCAGCCAGCTTGTCATCCACTCACCCACCCAGCCAGCTTGTCATCCACTCACCCAGCCAGCCAGCTTGTCATCCACTCACCCAGCCAGCCAGCTTTTTTTTTTTTTTTTTTTTTTTAATTCATTGCGCCGTAGCGTCAGTCAAAAGGCAGACAACAGTACACAAGGGTAAGCGGGACTCACGAGAACCCAATGACCACATACACACACAAGCACACACACATGCGCACACACACTCACATCACGAAAACATAACAGTATGAAGCACAAGCATACAGACAAATATTTATATCATGACCTACTTAAATCCACCAAAACGAGGGTGGCGCACCAGAAGTTCCTCCAGAACCTGATGGTTCAGCAGGTGTCGACAAACCACATCAAGTGGCAGGCCCTGGGGCAGCAAGTGTCGGACAGTGGGGCAGGCTAGGCAATAGTGCTCTATAGTGTTAGCACGAGGCGCTCGACACAAGCGACACTCAGTGAAGGGAGGCTCACCCTGCATCCCAGCAACCTGCCACGGTGGCCGGTAGCCAAGCCTCAAATGAGCAGAGACTACATTGTGCCTCCGAACCATGAGGCCTCGACGACGGTAGGAATATTTGTGATGGCATACAGACTCGTAATGGGTGATGGAGATGCTGAAGGGCCTCTCTGCATCCCTGCGTCGCCGTACAGGGAGGAGAGCGGCGGAGCGGACTTTAGAGAGGTAACATGTCAGGGAGAGAGGACGTCCAGCACCACGAGGAGGCAGATGGCAGGCTTCCTTTGCGAGTCTGTCAACTGTACCATTGTGACGTAAACCTACATGGGATGGCACCCATAAAAATTTGACAGTCAAGTTACGGTGACGCAATAAGGCCAAAAACGATAAAATTTGCTGAATAACAGTAGAGTGTGTGGGCTGAACACTAGAGAGGGAATGAAGGGCAGGTTTGGAGTCACAAAAAATGGCAGCATTCACTCCACATTGACAAACAACACTAACAGCATCCAGAATGGCATACAGTTCACACAATGTTGAGCTAGAGTGGTTACAGAGACGACGGCCAACCCAGCCCCCTGGAGGTGACTCCAGGTCAGGCGAGAAAACAGCACAACCTGCTGCACCATCCACCTGCAATGAGCCATCAGTGTAGAGGCAGTATGGATCTGTGATGGAGGAAGTCACTGTTTCTATGTGTTCCAGAGCCAACTGCTGCTGCAGAGAAGGCAGCTCCGACTTGGAAGTAGGTGTAAAGCTCACATGAGGTGTTGGTAGCATCCATGGAGGGGGCCCTGGGGGGACGTCTGCAACCATTATATCTATATTAAGACCACGGAGCACAGAGGAAACAGACCTTATAAGAGTACGTCCAGCAGGCAGTATGGGAGGGACCGGGTAGTTTGGTCTAAGAGAAGTCCTGACTAACTGAGAGTAATGGGGTGAAAGATGTGGGAAATGGAGGCACTTGACAGTGAAGCAAGTAACATTAGAATAAATTCTCTCCACTAATGGGGGAAGACGCAACTCACGCTGCATGTTCACTATCCTGGTCGACATTGGACAGCCGAGAATAATTCTCATTGCTCTATTTTGAAATTTTTCTAAAGTTTCCAGAGTAGCCCTAGGAAGTTGAATCAGAGCAGGGGAAAGGTAATCAACAACTGAACGGATAAAAGCTATATAGATGGTCCTGGCTACTGGGATGGAGATGCCCGAGGAGTTGTTAGATAGCCATTGAAGTGGTGTAAGTCGGCGCTGGAGACGACCCAATAAGTCCTGGACAATGGGATGGTCTTGAGGTCTGGCAGGGACAATCGGCCAAATATTGACTGGCGCACCCAGGTAGCAGTACTGGGAACACATGGGAATGACAGTCCCTCCAATGGTGAACACTGGCTGAGCTTGAGGAAGGCGGCAGGTGAATATTCTGCTCTTATCTGGGGAGACAATAATGCCACAGTGAGAGGAGGCCACAGAGAAGGAGTCAAAAAACCGCTGGAGATCCCTTGGTGAGGTAGAATGAACACAGATATCATCAGCATAGCACGTAATTGTAGTTCCAGGAATATCAGGGAGAGAAGTGAGCAACCGATGCATCAGAATATTAAATAACAATGGGCTGAGAACACCACCTTGAGGCGTACCAAGATGAAAACTGCGCAAAAGACTGAGTGCACCACTGAAAAACACACGGGAGGTCCTGTTACTCAGGTAGCCCCGAATCCACCGTAGTAGATTACCCTTTATCCCAAAGTCAACCAGTTGATCCAAAATGACGTCTCTATTAGCAACATCGAAGGCACTTCGAAGGTCAATGAAGGCCACCACACTGTCCCTGGAAAGGCGAGAGTACAGGTCGATTAGGCAGTGATGTGTGCTCCGCTGGGGAAGGAAACCAAACAGCCATGGAGAAAGGCGATCCTGCAGTCTGTACATGAGACGATTGAGTAAGATTCTCTCCATAACCTTACAGAAACAGGAAGTAAGGGAAATAGGCCTGAACTTCGCAGTGCCGGGCTTAGGAATGGGTATTATTGTGCTGCTGGTCCAGGCTCGTGGTACACAACCGTCACGAAGACAAAGATTGTACAGTCGAAGTAGAGGGTTCCCAGGAACTTGTTGAAGTAGGCGCAGCACAGCATAAGTAATACCATCATCACCAGGGGAAGAAGCTCTACCCCGAATGAGAGCACGGCGCAACTCCTCCTCAGTTATCTCCTCTGCATCATCGTCATCATCTTGTAACAGAGCAGACATTAGACGTAGCCGATGGACAGCAGCACGGGAAGCGAGTGCATCTTGTATGTGGATGGGTAGACTGGCTGGGGTAGATTGTTCTGACCAGGCATCGACAAGTTGTTTGGCATAGTCGGCAGGAGTGTGATGACGAGCAGTGGCCGGTGTCTTTTTAACAACCCGACGGATGAGGTGCCACATAGAAGCCACACTTGTTTGCTGGTTGATGCTGTCCGTGAACCGCTGCCAAGACTCAGTGTGAGCACAATCCTGCAGGGCAACTAAAGCATCCCTAGACATCTGGTAACGATGGAGTAGGTCAGGGGTTGGGTTGGCTTGAAACAATAGGCCATCACGTTCAGCCTCCTCCTTTGCCTCCTGTATACGTGCATCCAGCGTCCAGGAGTGGGCAGTATGGCGATGCTGGAGGTGTGGCCGGGAGACGTATAGCCTATAAAAGTCATGAGTAGCAGATACAAGATCAGAGTACAACTGTTCAGCTGATGATATGTCAAATGTAGGGAATACATGGGCCATAAACAAGATGTAAGTCAGGCAATATTTAGGGGGCACAGCAATACGCAAACGAGTGGCTGAAGCACCTGACCCAGCAGTTAGAGAATAATGAAACCGAAGAGCAATGTGATCAGAGAATAAGTCTGGCACGGAGAAGCACTGGACCTGAGATGCTATCAGGCCAGACGAGAGGATGTAATCCAGAGTACCTCCCCGGCAATGAGTGGCACCGCCAGTGTCCCAGTGTGTCAGATGATGCTTGCGGATGTATGAAAGGAGACGAACACCATTACGATTAATAGAGCCAGTACCATCACCCAAATCAGAATGCCGAGCATTAAAATCTCCCATATACACCATACCACGCACTGTTGGAGAAGGAAGAGCCTCAAGAGTGAGTCTAGCTGGGGCATAATAGACATTACATAGTTGGAGTACTCCATTCCCAGGTAGAACCTCAAATAGCTGAAAGGTCATGTCAGGATCAGTGGAGGTACGGAGAAGGCGATGTGGCAAGGAGCTATGTATGTAAGTCAGGAGACCATTCCTTACCAGATGAACATATGGCACATAACCTGAGAGGGGAGGAGCTTGCCCAAGAGCGAGCGGCCGTCCTGGAAATGCTTCCTGGAGAAAAATAACACTGGGATGATGACGAAAAACATAGGCCTTGAGTTGAGTGAGCTTAGCATAACTGGTGATACCACATACATTCCAGGAGATGACATCCAGCCGGCAATCACTAGCGAACTCTGTATTTGGAGGTAGAAGTCCGGTGAGTGGGGGCAGATGAGCGACCTGGAGAAGAAGATGGACCAGGAGAAGGGACTGACTCGAAAAGCTTTTCAAGGCGAGATGCAACAGTATCCATCTTTTCGGTTAGGGTAGTGACAGTTGAGATGATGGCCTGCTGAGCCTCGACCAAGGTGGAGAGTTTGGAGTCATTGGCAGCCTGAGCGGCAACCAGCCCATCAATCCTGGCTTCAAGGGCAGAAAAGCGGTTTTCAAGAGCCGTACATCGTGCCATGAGGGTAGCAACAGACTTGCGGAGGGCCAGGTCTGGAGGTGAGGCAGGGTTGGTAGGAGGAGCAGACTGGGGAGGTGGTGGTGGTGGTGGTGGTGGAGGCGGAGCAATAGTAGAGACACGAGCCTGGACCTTACGTCGAGTACATCCATGCCACACGTTAACCCCTGGCTGAAGGCATCGTGGACACTTCCATCGAGACGTATCTTCAGGAGGTGAAGGCTCAGAGGTGGAGGCAGCAGGACGTGATGGTTCACCCCTGACAGGACACGTCTTGGAATCATGGTCGGCCGCACACCATGCACACTTCGGCCTGGCAGAACTGTACCGGGAGATATGCCCAACTCCCCAGCACCTGTAGCACCAAGGCTGGTCATTATGAAGTTTCCTCACCTCACACGGTGGAAGACAAGGGAGGAAATCAAAGGAAATCTCATTTGGAGGTGGATCGGGTTGACTCCAGACAACAACAATACGGCTAATGGGGGAACCATCTTGGAAAAAACGACGGGCAAAGTACACACCAGGGTATCCTTTGGCAAGTTTCGGGTCAACATCAATAGGAAAACGGGTGAGGATGTAGCTGGGGAACTTACGAGGCCTCTCAGGTGAGTCTTCAAGAATGACAGGCAGAGATAAAAATTCACCAGCCTTCACTCTATCAATGATGTCCTGACGCTTCCTAGAGATGTAGACAAACCGGGAGGTGACAGCAGCCATCTTGACTTCAGCCAGTTCACGCTGCAACTGGAAGGCCCTGTTGACATCAGACAACCAACGCAGCTTTGTGTCTGTAGATGGGTTTCCAGAGAAGGAGAGTTTGACATAGGCATCTCTCGGGGCAAAAGCAGGAAGGTTGGACGAGGGCAAGGAGTTGGTATACAAAGAAGAAACACCAGGGTGAGGCAGAGAAGGTACGTCGTGCACAGCTGAAGCACCCTTGGCAGTCTTGGCAGCTGGAGGTAAACAGTCCACACCATCGGAATCCTGCGAGGAGTCGGACGAGGCATCAACAGGTCGCTTGGTAGAGGTTGAGGAGGTGGACGGCTGCAACCTGTGCTGCGGAGTGACCGAGGAGAGGGGGGGAGGGTTGCGAGAAGGCAGCTCAGGCCAGTGATCCTCAATTGGAGACTCGTCTTCCTCCGACATTGCCAAGTCGGCCTCCAAGCAGGAATCCGCACTCTCCATCAGGCCAGGCAAGGCCTAGATGGAAAGGAAACAACAACACAAACAACTAAACACTCAATCAGCCAGGGACACACACACACACAGACAATCACAACAAAACTATACACAGAACCACAACAGACAAACAACACCAGCAACACCACAGAAACAGCAACACACAAACAAGAACTCACAAACAACACAAACAAGAGCTCCAAAACAACACAAAACAACAATACAAACGAGAATGGAGGCAGAGCGCCACGAGTACGTCCACACTCCACCTGTTCTGGAGCGAGACTGCCAGCCAGCTTGTCATCCACTCACCCACCCAGCCAGCTTGTCATCCACTCACCCAGCCAGCCAGCTTGTCATCCACTCACCCAGCCAGCCAGCTTGTCATCCACTCACCCACCCAGCCAG
This sequence comes from Petrolisthes cinctipes, assembly GCA_033782935.1. Taxonomy (NCBI): domain Eukaryota; kingdom Metazoa; phylum Arthropoda; class Malacostraca; order Decapoda; family Porcellanidae; genus Petrolisthes; species Petrolisthes cinctipes. The sequence goes on from JAWQEG010006308.1 coordinate 19,763, forward strand.
CTTATCATCCACTCACCTACCCAGCCAGCTTGTCATCCACTCACCCACCCAGCCAGCTTGTCATCCACTCACCCACCCAGCCATCTTGTCATCCACTCACCCACCCAGCCAGCTTGTCATCCACTCACCCACCCAGCTTGTCAGCCAGTCAGCCACACTACTTGTCAGCCAGTCATCAACACACCCAGATAGTCACACCCACTGGCCCAACCCACACCCAGCTGCTGCTGCACAGTTCTGTTTGGGAGGCCATTTTTGTTGTGATGACGTCACCAGTCAGGCAGCCCTACCCTCCCCCACCACGGCCGCTACACAGTTTGGGAAAACGGGCCGCACAATTTACATTTGAGAGAGTCTCCCCAGGCTGCATTTTCATGAACGGTAGGTATACTCAGTGGTTCGGCACCACACGCGCCACAACCACAAGAAGTGTCGCCAACAATGAAATTTTTTCCCCAGATACAGGAATTTTTGGAGATACAAATAGGAAAAATTGCTCTCAAATTTGGGGAATTTAAAAATAAAAAAATGTGTGTACTGATGTATAACATGAAATGGCTACCCCCATCTCAGGGAACGAATGCCTGGTACAGGTATACTGTTTGTATTTATGTATGTATGGAAAGTGGCGTAGGCAAGTGGCATCCCCATCGCCCACCATTCTTGCAATGGTGCATCAGCCTCGAATCCCCGACGATAAAGGGTAGGGAGTGAGTGTTTGGGGACCAAGCTTTTGAACATTGACTCCACAAAATGTTCATACAGCCTCAGAGCTGAATACCTTACTTATCAAGGGTCCTGTACTAAAGCCTCCCTACCCCTTGAAAAAAGGGAAATTATTATACATACAATTTACACTCTCCCAGTGTATAATATATGTGTAATATTCACTCGTAAGTAACACTCCCTTTGAATAATATGCACTGCCCTGTCTTGACCACATTTTACATTTGATAATGTTTCGTTTAGACTCTAATAATGTCGAAATGGTTGTGTATCTCACATTACCCTACCTCGGACATGTCTTGGAGCAGGACTTTTAGCCTTATGTCCTTATGCTCATTCTATATGTTTTTCTATAACTCCATTTCCAAGCAAGATGTTACCTATAATTAAAATTCTTATTCTTGCATCCATATATATTTTCTTCAACATCGATTTCCTTCACAGCACCAAATATCGTCCGTCGTCTCCGTATAAGACAATCCCAAAAATATCATCTATTTTTTTTTCCCAGTTATTCCATAATTACCTCTATCTGACATGCCAATAATTCAGTCAGGATAACGTGCATTATCTCCATTCTAGCCGTCTCTCTCAGACTCATACTTCTCACATTTTAGTATCACATTGTTCTACAGTTTCATCCTCTCTTATACTGTAATTATCAGGCATATATACCTCTGTCGGGATCTGTAATTTTATAGTTATCCACAACATGGGTACACTAGGGTATACAAATAAATACAGCATTAATACAGTGGCTCATATGGCTAATATACAGCTTCAATCTTACGGCTCACTAAATAAATTGGGCGTCTTGACCTCAACATTCTCTGGGAAGGAATTTTCACCCTTTCGCCCCCAGATAATGCCAGAAGAATAAAAGATCTCTTGTAGTTCTTTTAGGGAACCTGGAATCTTGAAAGACGATGTGTGGATGACTATATGTGGATGTGAAAGGTTTTGACAAGAGGTATATCAAGTATTAATTAAGAGGGTAATAGAGTGTCGATATATCTGGAGCAATTAATTCCTCCAAACTATTCCAAGCAACAGACCACCATCATTTTTGTTAATTTGGTCCTGTTTCCAGGCATATTTTGTAGAATCAAAGCTCTCTAATGAACCAAAAGTGTATTGCCCATTTAACCCTTAATTAAAGCGAGGTGACATTCGCGTGTGTCTGCTCTCCAGCGTGGGCATCATTTACAAAACGTAAATAAATTTGGCGACTAGTAGCTTATAAATCACTAAACCTACATGAATAAATAATACGTGATATTGAAGAACAAACCTTTACCCTGTCTGCTGATGTACTTGTAAAGACTATATGGATATCTGTAGGGTGGGAAGCTCACTCAGAATGACCACCACTCAAAGCACACTTTAACACTCCTTTGACAATAAATTCCGTCCTCACACACAGCGCATTGGCAGGACTGTGTAAGGTTGTAGGGTTGCACCAAGTGAAGGAGGGGACTTGTGGTTGTGGTGACCAGCCAAGGCTACCATGCCATCTACCTTCAGAAAACTTAACTAGTTGGAAGCCGGCGGGCAAATTTGAAAATTGCGTTGATGACATACGTCGTCACCCACGGTCACCATCGCTTGTTGGTCGTGACATCTGTAGTGTAAGGGTTAAGAGGAGAATCTCTAGTTGATAAATTGAAAGGCTACTGATTCCTCCAAACAATACTATGAAACAGACGACCATAATGTTACTAATAGGGGATCTGTTTGGTGGCATAGTTTGGAGGAATCAGAGACCTTCCAATTCACTAACAAAATAATCTCCCCTTAAAGGAACTCCCTGAAGCAACTGCACGAGTAGATGTGAACTGATGACTCTATAACAACAACTTCTTTTGCAATTTCTTGTATTTTGTATTGTGTTCTTATCACTGTTGTAGATCTTTAATTAAGGTTATTATATTAATTTACAACAGTTGTCAGTCAAGATATCATAATTACATTCCTGTTGATGATGTCAGTTATGGGGAGATTATTTTGTAGGTGAAATGGCAGTCCCCTATTTGTACAACCACAATCAAATAACCACCAACACTTTCCTTCCATCGTGCAAATAAATCAGTATCATATCAAAATATAATCATACAACACCTTACGTCAACTCAACCTATTCAATTATTATTATGAGGTGCTGCAATATCATACACGTGTTGTTCTTTATTACCAAGATATTTACTACGATGGAAGGTAAGTGTCGGTGGTTATTTGATTGTGGCTGTATCATAGAGGGCGTTAGTTTTCTGGGATAGATAGGAGGAATCAATAGCCTTCCAATTTGCCAACAAGAGAATTTCCCATTTAATCCTGGAAATAAGTTGTCCATAAATTGACTAAACTGCAGCTGCCAAATTGTTTGCCTAACTTTATTTATTATAACTCGTAACACAGTCAACAAATGTCATGAGGGGATCTGTTTAGCTTTGTTTTTCCTTCAGGCAACTTTAATCATTTGAAGAATTACATAAGAAAGTACTCTTAAAATCAATATATAGATGTAAAGAATCAGAGCAAAACGGAAAGGACTTAATTATTAGCCTACAGGTAATGTACACTCGCAATCCAAAATTTGTATCCAGGCTTGCTTCGAATAGTCTGATCGAATATTAAGTGAGCTCAAGCAAATATGAAACAAGATAAGAGTTGTAATTGGTTCACTAGTATCTCAACTGCTTCGAAACTTCAACAAGACCTGGATACAAATTTTGGATCGCGAGTGTACAGTTGCAGATATATGAAACAGACATGCCTGAAACGGGGCTCTTCTTAGAACATAATAGTAGAATGACGTTGTGTGTAGTGTTTCATCCTAATCAATGCTTCATAAGGGTGTCGTTTGAAGTGTGTCTGTTTCATGTGTCCGTAATTGTACACTCGCAATCTAAAATATGAATTCAGGCTTGCTTCGAATAGCTTGATCGAATATTAAGCGAACTCAAGCAAATATGAGACAGGATAAACGTTGTAATTGGTTCACTATTTAGTATGTCACATGATTCGAAACTTCAACAAGACCTGGATACAAATTTTGGATTGCGAGTGTACATTAACGGATCTGGATATGTATAAATACAAATGGCGTTCGTACACTGAAAAAGACCAATAAGTAAAAAAAAAAGAAAAAAAGCTCAAAATCCCATTCAAAATTCCAATCTATAACTTACCATTCCATCAGTCCAGATTCCTAGAAATTAGCAAATATTTTTAATGAAAATGTATTGTAGTACATGATTACGATCTTGGATAAGACTTATATTCACTCATTACAATCTGGACAATGTGGTGTCTCCTGTTTAACTTCATATTGTAAGTAATTGAAAGTTATGGTAAAGTGACAGGTCCTTTAATACATAATCTCCACCATCTGACCCGTGGCTGCTGACTCGGCCAGAGCTGAAGCAATTCTGGTGATCTTCAGAGTGTTGTCACCAGGGATACTCAAGTCACTCAGACCTGACGGGAAAACACAGTATGATAAACTCATAAAAATTGCCACATCATGGTATCATAAATATTCAAATTAATTTCTACTGTTATCTATGCTAGGTTAAATTATGATATAATAATATTAACCTTGTATGACATCACAGAAGTGGTCAAGCTCGTTGATGTAACTCTGGTAGTAGCGTGAAGGGAAGGAGTACAGGAGTGGAGGTTCTGACTGGCCATGAACAGTGGAGGTGACCAGGGGGTAAGGTCTCTCGTTGCTGCAACTTACCATCCCTTTGGGCCCGAATACCTGAGTAAGTAAACACACGACTCTATACAACTCTCCTTGAGTGAAGTTTCACAGACACAAACAATTGTTTTGTAAGTACCTAAATAGAAAGGTCTGGGCTGTATAATGAATAAGGAAAGAACATATAGTACTCTGATCATTGTTGTATGATAAACGTGATAGAGTGACTATCGCCCCTCGCAGCATGGCACCACACCAATATATTTAGGTATCAATGTCAAAAGGATTGGTATCAACAGGGGTCATAGTGCAATGTTACTTGAAGTCGTCAAAAACACTCATCTGCATTTTGATAAGGGGAAACAGAGTAATAAATGGAGGTAAGGATACTGTATCACTGAATGGAAATGAGGAAATGCTACACGATGGAAGAATCCACATTTTTTAACACACACACACACACACATACCTGCTGTCTAAGGGCTGTATTTAGAATGCACTACGTATGCTATAAATAACAGTGGTTACATTAGCTGAACAGTATTGTACAGTCGCCAGCACTGCCGCCTGGTACAGGGGCTCACATGTTTAAGGGGGTGCGGGAGTAGGGGAACAGGCTTGGGGGAGGGGGGTGCGGGAATAGGAGGACAGGCTTGGAGTGAGTAGAAAGCCTGTCCCCTATTACCGCACCCCCCTAACCCCCCCCCCCCAGCCTGTCCCCCTATTCCTCCCCCAAGCCTGTCCCCTACTCCCGCACCTCCCTAAACCCCCCCAAGCCTGTCCCCCTATTCTCGCACCCCCTTAAGAGATTTAAGTGATTCAGTTCCTTAAGCAACAAAGTTCACTTCATGTGTTAGTGTATCGAGGACACTCCATCTCACACACGTGGATTGTTTGGAGCTAAATAATTACAGTGGTGTTACATCTCTGATAATGTGTGAGCTCCTGTACCACGCGGCAGTGCTGGCGAGTGTACATAGTAGCAAACAGAGCTCCAACAACTAAATATTGTACAGCTGCCTGCACTAGTAACGAGGTGGGTTTGTGAAAATGTAGGACCACCGTGTTTGTTTACATAGCGTCCTTTATATGGGGATACTTTAGAAGGAATAAGTTTTGTCCATTCCTATACCATGACAACCAGTAAACCAACACAGTGGTGCCATATTTCGCTAAACCCACCGGACGATGTGCTCAATTTTTTTCGATATTAAATAAGATAAGGACAAAAGGCTGATTGATGCCCGCTTCTGGTCCTCACCTGTAGAAACACAGCTAGTAAGACTGGTCCAAAATAAATCATGTCCAATTTCGTTTGAGTTACCTAGACAAAATGCGTTTGAAGGAGCATAAGTTGTAGTAAGTGTAGACGCCTGTTCAATATCATAATTATACTGTAGTACTTGTTAGGAGCCTTACCTCTAGACGTTGATCATAACCGTAGACAGCGTTGCGGCTAATGTCCGTCATGGAGATGGTCCCAGAGGCAAATTTCATGGTAAAGCCAACTGTGTCGTGGTCATTGACAGCAGCAATCTCAGGAATGAAGGCAAAGGCAGAGGCGAAAACGTGAGTAGGATATTCTCCCAGCACCCAGCACACCAAGTCGATGTCATGCACTGCACAGTCATGAAATATTCCACCTGCATGCACAAGAGTGATTGACTGAATGACAATTTGAAACGAAAACACAAATCACGGTCCTAAACAATCCAGTGCAAAGTAAATAATATGAAAAGCTGAAGGTAATGCACAGATTAATTACATGTGACGTCAAAAGTCAAGTGACATTTGTTTACATAACCAAGTTAGATGGTAATTGTTTATTTTTGCCATAATATTCCACTTTTATACCCGTAGGCCTAATGCAGAGTCCAAACAAATAATATGCCCGTAAGATCCACTCATAAAATAATTAAATTTTCATTTAATTTAAACACCTATATCGTAAAAGATAAATAAATAAATAAATTATTACCTAGAAAAAAGGTAGACAATTCTTTAAAAATATCTTTATAAGTTCTATGTAAAATATATATAACTAGCTGTACCCGGCCCGCTTCAATGATCCAGCCAAACTTGAAGTGAGTATGTACAGCCACAATCAAATATCCACCCACACTTTCCTTCCATCGTAGTAAATATCTTGGTAATAAAGAACAACACGTGTATGATTTTGCAGCACATAATAATAATAATAATAATAATAATAATAATAATAATAATAATAATAATAATAATAATAATAATAATAATAATCTTGGTACTTAATAACAACACGTGTATGATTTTGCAGCACATCATTATAATAATTGAAGGGGTTGAGTTGACGTAAAGTGTTGTATGATTATATTTTGATATGATACTGATTTATTTGTACGATGAAAGGAAAGTGTTGGTGGATATTTGATTGTGACTGTACAGTGCCATAAGGAGGAGTAACAACAATCGATTTTTTTTTTCAGCATGGTTTACATACAGGGATTTGTGCTCAATCCTTTACCCACCGCGTTTTCTTTCTTTTCTTTAAGTGTTGTTTTTGTAAGCCGTTGGAAAGGCAATACTCATCACCCATCAACTGAACTGAACTGAAGCTGATGTTAATAGTCATTCCAAATAACAGCTTCAGAGAGTATTGTAACCTTCGAAATGTGAAGTTTTTATATACGGTACCTAAAACCTTCCGTGGGTCATGCCCTTTCAGAATATATATGGTTTGTATGGTCTATTTCTTTTGGTTTGGGAGAAAAATGCACAGGCAAACATACACACATACAGACAGACGCCTTTCTTTTATAGATATAGATTATATATTCCTTAAATCTTTTACATTATTTAATTAATGTATTTTATGGTTAACACTTTGTCACAAGATATATATATATTTATACCTTGGTACCGGGTCATGTCAGTTATTCATTAAAAAACTGTATTTTTGTGTGTCCGATTCTTCATCTTGTTATGATTACTTCGGTACATTTATCATTTTGTTGTGAGGAGTGGCACCTGGTAACATTGTGCTTTATTTGAGTAGTAGTAGTTGTAGTAGTAACAAATACATTATCAACTTACCAGACACCTTGATATATTCTATAGACGGAACAGGAGAGTCCCTGGCCACTGTCTTCACCAAGTGTACCTGTCCCACCTCACCATCCTGCACTTTTCGTCTCAGCTGGCTGAAACTGGGATCGAATCGACGGTTGAAGGCACAGAGCAGAGGTTGGTTCATCTGTCCGGGTAAGTAGATGGTGCAATAATTATCATCAATATAAAACATATAATAAAATTAAGGTAAATCTTTCCATCTTAGTTATTCCAGAAACTCCTATCTTTATTAATTAACTGAATGGAAAATTTCAAATAATCTATGCATCAAGCATCTAGATGACTTGCAGGGCATACTATGGGTCTTTTTACATAAACCAATGTAACACACTAAGGTGATAGAATGAGTCAATAGTGTTAACCTCTCAGTATATATATGTTCTATTACCTCCAGCTCCGTTCATGTATACGTGGGTTGGTTGGTACAGCTATTCATTTAATTTAACATTTCCATGCTTTGCCTGGAGTAAAAAAAACTTCATGCATCATCAGTACAGCTCTATTACTCTCAAATATTCCACCATGTTTAGACTACATCCTTCACCACCACCATGTTTAGACTACATCCTCACCACCACCACCATGTTTAGACTACATCCTCACCACCACCACCATGTTTAGGCTACATCCTCACCACCACCACCATGTTTAGACAGACCACACCCTTCACCACCACCATGTTTAGACCACACCTTTCACCACCACCACCATGTTTAGACTACACCCTCACCACCATCACCACCACCATCACCATACATAACTAGGCTACACCACCACTACCAAACATTCCACCAATATTGTGTCCAAGAAACACTCCTCTAACATTTACCTCCTTGGCCAATTGGTAACACATGCGTGTGTCCTCCAGGTCATCAGCGATGGGCTTCTCACAGAACACTGCCTTTTTCGCCTTTAACCCCCTGGTCACTAGGTCCTTGTGCAGGTAAGTGGGAGTGGCGATGATGATGCCGTGAACACTACAGAGTATACAGATATGACAAGGTTTGTGAAGAGGATTACCGGTCCAGGTTCACAATCAACCTCATGTGTAACCTTCAACTCATATGTCCAGCCATTTAACACTGATCACAAATTCTTAAACAAAAATCCTACCAAGAACTCTTGTGTCTTACGTAATGTATGTATGTTAGTGGTTAGGTATAGCAGGCCACACCAGAGGAGGGAATACCGGAATAGGGTGGGACTAGTGGGTATGGAGAGTATTTGACCCTAGGAGTAACTTATGCTATGTGACGTAAACCTTAAAGGACTGTCTTAAAGCCATGGAGATAGTTTATTGAGGCCGCGGACGTCTTTTGAAAGTGAATAAGGTAGAAGTCGTCTTTCCTTATGAAGAAACAGTTGCCCAGAATAGTTGGTTTAGTGAGTACGGGTGAGATCGGAAACACCCTGCAAGTTCACTGTAGGCCGCTATTGATGCCGCCCTTAAAGGAGTAGTATAATTTTGGTAAATATGGAGTAAATGATTCCTCCAAACTATTCCAGGCAACAGACCACCATTATTTTTTATCATTTGGTTCTGTTTCCTGGCATAATTTAGAGGAATCAAAGCACTCAAATGCACCAAAAGTATACTATCCCCTTAACCATCTAACCACGGGCCTTATCGAGCGTAGCCACTCTCTCGCCCGGGCCTTTTTCCAGCCTCGCTCTCACAACATAAACAACACATTTGACGGCTAATAGCGTGTAAATCACTTACACTACATGAATAAGTGATACATGATTGAAGAACAGCAAGCAAGAAGGAAATAGAAGGAAAGGCAGTAGTTGAAGAATTAAAATAAAGTTACTGGGACCCTTCAAGTACTCCTCACATCACTACAGGCAATACCAACCCCATCAACAACAGACCAAAGACAGACAGAGAGACAGACAGACCTGGGATCACTAAAGACCTTCTGGTCCTGATGTGGAGATAGGAGGACTGAGTCAGGTAGGCGCCATTCTTTCTGTACCCTCTCCAGCTTCCCACGGTCACTCTCCACTAGGTACTTAATGTTCAGCCTAGAATTCTTCATGACGTTGGTCAGGTGGATGGACCCTGAGGAGTTGAAGGAGTTCTTGGTTCACGTTACTAAAGGAATGGTTGATGGATTCATATTTTATTCACTTATTCATTAACTGATTAATTTATTACAGTTTTCCAAAGAAGGTCTGGCAGGTTATGTCGGTCGTACTGTATATAGAATAAAGGAAGGCTCCTCATCAGGTCAATGAGTAATACCGAGACTCGGTTTTGGGCCAATTAGGCACAAGGAGATCATTACCATTTCAGCGTCCTGCTCCCCTCATCATCATGGTTTTCTGTGCTCTGTTTTCCGTTTAAAATTGGTGTAACATCATAAATTATGGTTACTATTTACAGCCGTATTCTTACAAATTAAATTCATGTCCACTGCCACCAGATGCCAATGTAATTGCTTGGATTGTGGTGGAGTATTCATTAACTTTTCACCACCCAAACAAGGTTCACCTATAGATAGGTATATGTACTGTACAGTCGGCGGCAAAAGTCCTGTCGCCTCACCTGCTTCACCGAGACATGCAGTGTTCATGGACTCGAGAAATACGAACGTTTTCTACACTTAATAATCTCGAGTCTATGAACATCGCGTGCCTCGGTGAAGCAAGTGAGGCGACAGGACTTTTGCCGCCGACTGTACAATCCCAATCTAAAATTTATATCCAGGTCTTGTTGAAGTTTCGAATCATTTGACATACTAGTGAACCAATTACAAAGCTTATCCTTTTTCATATTTGCTTGAGCTCGCTTAATACTCAATCAGGCTATTCGAAGCAAGCCTGGATGCATATTTTGGATTGCGAGTGTACTATGACCATGCCTGGGTGATGAAAAACAGAACACTACACACGTTAGGTCATTATCCTGACATTTAATGGCGATGGACGAGGCTTCCTTTTCTGACTCAGCCTAATGAAACAATTACAATCCGAACAATACAAACTCCCACTAACCTGCACGACCGAGAGCGAAGAGTGCCACATTGATGACTTTGAGATCCTCTGGCACTTCCTTGTTGTAGGTCTTGACATGTTTGTCCTGACCAGAACCGACCAGAAACCTGCAAAAGAGGCCATTTACCTACAACATAAATGAGGTATTGTTCTCATCAAGTATCTTTGTGGTACAGTTAATCTGTTTACCAATTAACGACTTGACTGCCGGTATCATTTCTAATTCTTGCCTATTGACTAAACTTATCAAGAGATTTCTGTGACTAAAAAAAGCCACACATGCATAATACTAACCAGGGAAAGTGGTTGTCCCCTGCCAGCTGAACAAAGAGCAAATAACTGTTTACAAATGGCTGCCATGGCTGATCTTTGATCCATTATATATATATCATTTTTTTAAGAAATTAGTAGATCAGCGTAAGAAATGGAAATCAGAACTGGTGGGTATGCTGTGTCAGTCATTGACGAGAACTGAGGACTGAGTCAGAACCAACACATACTGTACATATGTATTGGTCCTGGGCTGAGTCAGTAATGGCTGACATGGGAGTATCCAGACACAGTAATGGCTGACATGGGAATAGTCAGCCATAACAATGGCTGAAGCAGTATACCCACCACCGCTCACTTCTCGTTAACACATCTGCTGTATTTACTCCTAAACGAGCTCTTAAAAAATATATGTTTATAGAGTAATTTTTTTGATTAAAATTGCATAATCTTTCTTCTCCCATCGGCTCCGCTACAACTTGCAAGACAATATATATATATATGCAAATAAATCACTTGAGACACATGATCCAAGAATATACGGAAGTCCAAAAGAATAGAAGAAACACAGTGTCCCAAGCGCTTTCGTGTATTCACAGAGTAACTCTGTATTTCCCCTGAAGATGGGAATACACGAAAGCGTTTGGGACTCCGTGTTTCTTCTTTCCTTGTGGACTTCCGCATATATATATATATATATAATATATATATATATATATATATATAATATATATATATATATATATATATATATATATATATATATATATATATATATATATATATATAACTGTCATGAATGTAGAATAGCGTGCTAGTAAAGATATCCCAGTCTCAACAACAACTGGTAATATGAATATTAGAACAGGCTCTATATATACATGAGCGAGATGAGAAGATAGCCCCATGAACACACGCTTGTCTTTTGACTATTGTATGGTATGACTAATAAAAGTGTATCTTGTGACTGACTCCTTGTGTTTGAAATCGGTGATGTGATGTTGCTGCTTCGTCTGCTTGTAGGGGGAACAAGTGGCAAACTTGACCGTTGTCATGATGATTCAAGTTGTTAGTGCTTCCTGATAACACAACTCCTGTTTGGGCGGTAATACAGTATCAGCTCTGTCAGTTGTATTTTTCCTGTGGATTTTCGTCAAACATTAAAAAAGGGAGTAAATGGTGTGAGAACATCGTTGTTTTTATAATGTAGGCCCATCAGTAATCGCCCCAAACTGGAATCAATACCAACCGAATTACAGTAAGCCATACGACATGTAGCTTGTACTGAGGTTACAAGATTTTTCTCAAATAAGAAACTGTTAAACAATCAAAAGAATGTTATTGGAACAAAGTGTACGTTAGTGAACAGGGCTGACTGGAACTATATATACAGGGTGATTCAGAAATGCGTGCCGAAAATCCGCAGGTGTATTCCTGGCACATAATTGAATGTAAATTAGTCAATAACGATTTTGGAAATTCTCAATAGTTTATAAGTTATAGTGCCTTCAAGGTTTGAAGAGTGTGTTTAAATCTAGGGATTGTACCATAATCTTTCAGACACGTGTGAAATTACTTAACTCCCATGAAGGCATTGGAAACACAGTAAAAGTTACTAAAGAATATGACAAAAGCTGTAGAGTGTACAGTCACAGCAAAATGTCTGAAAGATTATGGTACAATCCCTAGATTTAAACACACTCTTCAAACCTTGAAGGCAGTATAACTAATAAACTATTGAGAATTTCCAAAATCGTTATTGACTAATTTACATTCAATTATGTGCCAGGAATACACCTGCGGATTTTCGGCACGCATTTCTGAATCACCCTGTATATATATACAGGGTTATTCAAAACTATACCGACAAAATTACAGGGTGAAGTCCTGACATCATAATAAACATATTTCCATGTGTAGTTTTTACCAAAATAAAAGGTTAATTACAGACATGAAAGCCAAATCCATTACCGTGGGCGAACGATCGAACACTTCAATATCAACCCCAAACCCCCCACATCATCCCCTATTGTCTCTCGTGTAGGTGAGGGAATTATTACAACGTATGAAGTAATGAACCCTTACCCATCACCGGATTAAAACAGAACCGTAGGCTTTGAATCGATCCCAAGGCTTCGTGTTTCATGTAATGACAGATTGGGGGTGATTTTGAAGTGTTCGATCGTTCGCCATCGGTAATGGAGTTGGCTTTCATGTCTGTAATTAACCTTTTATTTTTGGGGAAAATAAACAATCAATCCTTAATTTGGTAAGCAGAACAAATATCAGCAAGTCACGTCTATAGGCTATCTTGTTTTGTCACGTAACCGTTATTCACAGTATTACATAACAATGTAGTTATTTACCAAAGAATTATTCATCTTTTTATATTACGTGGGCTTTGCTTTATCCAGAAGTGCCGTCTACCGTGGAGCGTGGACCAGAGGGACTAGTTTGGAAAGCACTCCATTACCACAGCGGGAACGGTTTGTACAGACACTATCAAATATCCACCGACACTTTCCTTCCATCGTAGTAAATATCTTGGTAATAAAGAACAACACGTGTATGATTTTGCAGCACCTCGTAGTAATAATTGAGGGGGTTAAGTTGACGTAAGGTGTTGTATTATTATATTTGATATGATACTGATTTATTTGCACTATGGAAGGAAAGTGTTGGTGGTTATTTGATTGTGGCTGTACAGTCGTGGTCAATAATAATCAACCATATAGAGGTTACTCAGATAAGCATTTGACACTTTCCTTCTGTTCTTTACTAAATAAATCTTCCAATAAATAGGTTAAGTACACTCGCAATCCAAAATTTCTATCCATGTCTTGTTGAAGTTTCGAATCATTTGACGTACTGCTAGATTAACTACAACGCTTATCCTGTTTGAAATTTGCTAGAGCTCGCTTAATACTCGACCAGGCTATTCGAAGCAAGCATGGATACATATTTTGGATTGCGAGTGTACAGTCATGGTCAATAGTCCTGCAACACCTTCCAATGAGATGGCTTCGAAAAATGATCCGAAACTATAGCTGTTGGTCTCTGCAATGTTGGTTCATAAGATTCAATCAAATGGCTCGCTTTTATTCACCAGGTTGCAGGACTTTTGACCATGACTGTACCAACTCTTGATTTATTACAAGCCGCAACGCAATACTCAAAAACAATAACATCATACGTGAGCTTGAAAACATTAGACAGTAAATTGTTTGAGCTGCACATATGTGGATGATTATTATTGATCACGAGTGTACTGTACCATGACAACCACTACTACCAACACTACCACTACTACCACCACCACCACGGCCACTATCACCACCACTACTACCACCACCATTGTCACCACCACCACCACCACTACTACCAACACCACCATTGTCACCACCACCACCACTACTACCACCACCATTGTCACTTCCACCACCACTACTACCAACGCCACCACTACTACCAACGCCACCACTACTACCAACACCACCACTACTACCAACACCACCACTACTACCAACACCACCAGTCACCACCACCACCACTACTACCAACACCACCACCTCTTCTACTACTACTACCACCACTACTACCACCACCACCAACACGAGTAGAGGGACATCTACTGGACTGATTGAAATTAGGCGCCGCAACAGTGAGGTCATATGGCGCCCGAGAAAGAAGGTGATTGAGAGGTGGGACAGTAAGCACAATAGGTAACAGATGAAAAAGGAGAGTTGGAGAAGTGAAAGTAATTTTTAGTCGCCTTTTACGACAAACAGGGATAGGCTACTGGGGAGGTATTCATAGCCCCCTACTGGAGAGATGTGGGGGATACTCTGAGGGTTTGGCGCTCCTTCGTACCCTATGCAATCCCTTTCCTCTTTTCAGCTATCCCATCTTCCCTTCCCTTTCCTTCGTGCTTATTGTCTCCTTCTCCTTTGTAATTTAAGCTTCTTTTTATTTAGCACAGTTTACTTCTTCCCCCTTTATAAACTAATTTATCACAACACACGACCATCTCTTGAAGGAATATTCGTCAGCAGGAGTTCGCTGCAAATAATGCTCTAATATTTCAGAATAATCTACTTGCAACCTCCTTCCTGCACCCTAACCTTCCTGACCAGTCCCACCTCCAGCCATCCTGCACCCTCCATTCAAGGCTCAACCGAACACACACACACCATGTACAGTTGGACACATGAGTGGGTGGTACAGCCCAAGTGAAAGATGGTAAATTTCTCCCAATATCAAGTTCCTTAGTGCCAAATAGGAGACATCAGGGGCAGAAGTCAGTATTGAGGATGGTAATAAAAAGCAAGTACCTGATAATAGACACTGGTTACTCAAATGGGACAAGTATCTTTCACCTGGGCTGTACCACCCATTCATGTGTCCAACTGTACTTTTGTGTGTGTTGATATGGGTGAGCGTTCAATTACTGCATAATGCCTAATTCAGCTGTATATTAATATATTTTGTACTGTAATTGACTTAATAACTGATGCAATGAACAAGTGTCTATACTGGTATGACAAATAATCATAAATATTGACATTGTGTAAGGATATTGAGCTGCAGTGTAGACAATCACTCGTAAACACCTTCATCTAACTTGTACATCCACCCATAAAGATATTGAAAAGTCCCAGTGACATGACACACCCTTGTCTCAGTCCTATACTGATATTGAACTTCTCACTTAGACCACCCTCTACCCTTCCAGCAGGCACCATCCAGCACCATATATCATGAGCACATCCCTCATGGAATGGGTGGGTGAGGAGCAGGGTGGATTTAGGAAGGGAAGAGGGTGTGTACAGTACACCAATTTTCTCCTTGATGTGTGCTGTGGAGAAATATCTAGAGAAGGGCAAGAAGTTGTATGCTGCATTTTTGGATTTGGAGAAGGCATATGACAAAGTAGATAGAGAAGGTCTGTGGAAAGTACTGAGAATATATGGAGTGGTTGGAAAGTTGCTGGAGACAGTGAAGAGCTTGTATGAGGGCGGGTGGAGAATGATCAGAATGAGTTCTTTAATTTGAATGTTGGGTTAATGCAAGGGTGTGTGATGTCCCCATGGTTGTTCAGAGTATATATTGATGGAGTCATGAAGGAAACACAGGGAAGAGCAGTGGGTGTTGGTGTACCTCTGATAAGGGAGGGGAGTGAGTGGAAGTTACCTGCGTTGCTGTTTGCTGACAATACAGTTCTATTGAGTGACAATGAGTGGGAGTTGCAGGGTTTGGTGAATATGTTTGGAAACGTGTGTGAAAAACGGAACCTGAATGTAAATGTGGCGAAGAGCAAAGTTATGATCTTTGAAAGGGGTGGTGAGGTGAGGTTGAATGGTCAGGTCATGGAGAAGGTCAGCTCATTTAATTAAGTCTTTAGGCAGTGTGATGAGTAAAGATGGGAGGTTTAGAGGATGAGGTGCAGGAGAGGGTACAACAGGGGAAGAGGGTTGTGGGAACGCTGAAAGCAGTGACAAGGAATAGGGCGATGAGTATGGAAGTGAAGAAGACGTTACATGATAGTGTGGTAATCCCGACACTGACATACGGGACGATGACGGAGAAATATAAATCAAGTTAGTGTGGAGTAACATGGAGAGACAGACTGACGAGTGAAGAAGTACACTCGTGATACGTAATCCCTGACCAGAGACGAACTGCAGGCACCACACACACATACCCTGCATTCGAACTCAGCCTCTATAGGTGTACTGGGTGGGGAAATGAACAATACCAGGCGATTCGAAGCTTTCTGCTCCTCACACTCTGGTCAGAAATTATGTATCACGAGTGTACGTAAGCAATGTGGTGTGGATATGGATGTGCTGGAGTGTGGTTCGGTCATGGGGAGAGAGAGGTTAGTTTACAAAGTTGTACGAGAGTGAGGTGGAGGGATAGAGGGGAAGAGGCAGACCGAGAGTGAGGTGGAAGGATGGAGTTGAGAGATATATGAGTGAGAGTGAGGTGGAAGGATGGAGTTGTGAGATATATGAGTGAGAGTGAGGTGGAAGGATGGAGTTGTGAGATATATGAGTGAGAGTGAGGTGGAAGGATGCAGTTGTGAGATATATAAATGAGAGTGAGGTGGAAGGATGGAGTTGAGAGATATATGAGTGGGAGTGACGCCAGTTGACAGGGGACAGAGGTGCATGGAGGCGATTCATTTGTGGCCATCCCCTGTGGGAATTGAGGCGTCTGGCAATAGATATATAGATAGATAGACATCCCACATAGCCCTCTTATCAACTCTATCATATGCCTTTTGTAGGTCCATGAAGGCAGCATGCAGTTTCCTACGTTTTCCAAAGTATTTATCAACTGTTGATTTGATTGCGAAGATCTGATCTACACAGCCTTTACCCTTTCTGAACCATCCCTACATCTCACTGACTTTGTTTTCAGTTAGGTCAATCCATCTCTCCATAAGAATTCTCCCATACACCTCACTATTTTGCCACACTAAGTTGCATATAGACAGTCAATATCCTCACCAATACTGCTTCCCTTTCCACTCCCCCATACTTCAGGAGTTTTCCCATCAACACTTGAGTTCATTCCTACCTTCAATGTCTCAATTACTTTCTTAAAATCTTCCTTCTCTAGTTCTGCATAATTATGCACTATATATGTCTTCCACCTCCCTCCTCCACGTCACTACTGCCTCCCCTCCCGTCCCATCGTTCATCAAACGATCAAAATGCTTTGTCCACACTCCTTTCATTTTCTTACACATCCCAGGCAATAATTGTGAAGTAAGGGGTATTCTCCATAACGGGGTTTTGACTCGATTCCTGTCTCTTTCACATTGACCTTTGTATCTCACTACTCTGCATCATACAGATTCTTTTCGTATGTGTTACTCTCGGTATTTATTTTAGCTACCTATTCTGGTGAGTGATGAAGAGCTGCGTCGACTAACGCCAGTTGCCCTGCAATGATTCAAACCCACGACAGTGCGGCCTTCGGCCATAGCGGCGATAAATATCAACTCCCTTAAACTAACTCTGACACCCCTGCTTCTTAAATCCAAAAACTAAACACGAATGTATAAAATTCAGATTTCTCGTGTCACTTTTCTCAGTATTATCCGTATAACGTGGTGCAGTACCTCACCTGATTGTAAGTAGTGCTGGCCTGCTGGGGCAGTGCGGGAGAGGCAGGAGGAACAACTGTACCTGTGAGTAAGACCGTGGCGCGTGGCAGTGTGACGAGGCATATGATGGGAACCCAATCTTCACATGCATGTGTTGCCATAACAAACATCTTCAAACAATATAGCCTATGATTATACAATTCAGGGTGTAATATTTTTACGGGAACTGTCACTGCTGTGTACAGAAACACGTTGTCATAGGTATGGTATATGCTTTGCCACCTATATTATAAAAATAATAAGTCTCCAGCTTGGCCCACAGACACCACACCACACACACGTACACTTCTCCACATGCATCCCCATACACACACTCTGTTACTCTACATTCTACAATTACTGACCCTACTGACCATTACGAAGTCGATAGGCGTTAAGCTCCAATAACCAAACCAACCAGTTTGTCCACATCTTATCCCCTTTACTCTTTATAAATGGCCTACACATATTACACCCATCCAAGGGTCGAGTGTCTTTACGTTATCTCCATGTACACAACACACGTCATAGGCTGCTGACAACCTTCAATCCCGAGGTTGAAGTATAAGAAAAAATTAAAGGCAACACACACACATATTACCGTAGCTTGAAATACGTTCATACATATATAATGTCTACCATTATATGTGCTTAATATAATCCGTTCGTTTGTACTTCGTATATATTGTTAAAACCTTTTTCATTATGCTTGCTGTTGAGTTAGGTCAGTCATTGAAAGCAGTTTAGATGTGTTAGTCTTACTTAAGTATAAACAATGGGAGTGTAATAAGTTCTACAGACACTAACTCTGCCTGGAAACACGGCTGTGACATTCCCCTTATAACATCTGACACTAAATTTATTGCGTAATAATCAACTCCTCAAGGAGGTATGATAAGCCTGCCGTCGGTGGGAGGTCATATAGCAGCTGACGTTTATCTAAGTGTCTCTGAGTATGGACTATAATCTGGAATAGATGCTGGGGACGATTATTTACATACGATGGCATTAGCAGAATTCAAACATTAAACAAATGGTCGTCATTGTAAAGTTACCAAACTGTGATGTGGATCTCGAAATGCCTGTATATACTTTCATAGAGCTGTTAAAATTGCAGCTAAAATACCTTTTTTTTAAATACTGCCCCGTGTTGCTGACACTCAATTCATTTGGTTTCGTTATGTTGATAATTATATAATGTTTCTCTTTTTGGTCCACAACCCTTAGCAGTTCTGAGGGATTATTTGCCAAACAAAATAATCTTGTTCCTTTTATCGGTTCGAAGATGAATGGAAGAACAACGGCGTTTTTCCTTTTCCCGATTTGTTGATTATGAAGGCAAGGAATTCCCACAGCTTTATGGGATACAGGAAACCTACTATCATTAGTTCTCCACGATTTCCTTATTTATTTTAATAATGTTCCATAGAACTTTCAGAATTTATCTTTCTGAGTATCTTAAAGGAGATGAATCCACAGCCTGGAATTTTTTTTTTTACTCTACGATATTATTATTGGGTCATTAAGAATGCATACCGTACTTTAAAGCCAGTCAATCTTTCATCAGACAAAACTCTCTCTCCCCACTATTGATAAGAATCACTATATAAACTGTGCCTTACTTACCAGACTTTGATAAGATTAAATCAGTATGACATGATAGTCAAGTATTCCTCCACTATAAAGTCAATGTCAGTTAAGGACAAAGCTATAATCAATTCATATGAAAGTATGTACAGAATTCCATGTCAGGATTGTGAACCAACTTATATTAATTAAACAGGTAGAGGTGCCTTAGAACACAAACCTTTAGCTGTCTCCTGATGTACTTAACACGAAAATGACATCTTTAGGATGGGTCGCCACCTCACATTGACATCAACTCAAAATTCACTTTTACACTCTATTTACACTATATTTACATATCTAGGTACATTTTCATACACAAATTTCATTATAAAACTTGTCAGAATCACAGTTTTCAACACAACAATATGACTGACTGGTGGTGGCTGGGTGGGCTGTGGCAAGTCACTTGACTCATGCTGCCACTGTTGCCAACCAGAAACTAGCTTGTTAGGGACCACGCAAATTAAAAAATTGTGCTGTCGAATGAAGTCTACACCCGCGGTGCTTCAGATTTGTTACAAGTGTCGAAATTTTACTACACCCGCGAATTAAAGGTTAACCTAACCTATCCTAACCTAACCAGAGGTCGAGCTAATATACAGTTTGGAATAATGTTTTCCAGTGGCCTGAAGAGACTGGCCTCGCCCTGGGCTTACCTGCCCACACTCGATTCAGTCCATGGGTGAGACTGCTTAGAGTTGGCGAAATTCTGTGCTCCGCTTAAGGAAATATTTTATGAATTAATTTACTACTGATGAATACAGAAAAGTTTATGTAACCCATCATGCTAAGTTAACAATGCTGTCCACATAAATAAAGCTGTAATGACGGTAAATTTATAGTTTCAGCCAACCAAGGAACTACGGAATCTTTATGCCGTGATTCACGATTTTAAACAAATATTTTTATGTATTTTCTCCTATCCAAAACTCCCGTTTACCAACACACAATGATTGTTGGATAGGGGTTATCTCCAAAATAAGGCATTTTCTAATGAAATGTGTCAAAATCGTACAAAATATTGGAAAATGCACTAGAAATACAAATTGGTTAACTAGGGTTGCGTATATTGTCCAATAGTAAAATTAATCTGAATAGTTGTTACTTTTTATTTTCCAAAGACAGTGATTGTCTCTATATATTTCGATAAATTCCAACCAGAGACTGCGTTCATTCCCGGGAGTGGTCATGGTGATCCGTGAATGTGCACTCTTCACCACTCTGCTAGTGACTGCACTGACGGCCTGACGTACCCACACATGCTCAAACTGCCAAAACCTGACCGGTGCCGGACCCCAAAAATATGTCGGAGACAGATTTCATGGCGACGGTTGAGGCCGCCTGTGCAGGCATCTGTTCAGGCCGGTTTTCTCCCCACACATGCTCAGTTTTCCTGAATATGGGTTAGCATATGCACAGGCCGCCAGACAAGTTGGCCTTTGTGTATGAGGCCCTTAAGGTTACGATTACAATTACCATATATAGAAATTAAAGCACCTATAATTTCGTGATATATATTCACGTCAGTGAGTTCTCAATAATATTGGGCAAAATTTCTCCTGACCAGTGTGAATATCATGTATGTTACTGCCCCTGGGGTAATATTTATTTCTGAAGCATGTAGTATGGGTAGACGATTGTTTTATTTATTATAAAGTGCATAGTATAAAAATGATTGTCAATGTTTGGATAGTAATTCACTTGCTTCAATGATCTACGCTGCATTAACCCAATTCCACAAAGCAATCACCACATGAAATATGGAATATTATAAAATCATGTTCAATTAGGAAATATATTTACAAAAGAATTAAGAAACTAAAATAAACATAAGCACCCAATGATATAGTTATAGGAGTCAGCAGGGAGGGAGGTAAGTGACTACTAGAGTAACAGTAGGTGGTAACATAGACCAAGGGCCTCCACACCGCCGGCTGCCAGCCATCAAGATACCCAGCACAACAACACACATAGAACACGCTCCAGGAAATAGAAGGTCAGCTTACGCACAGATTAGCCTATACCCCCCACTATTTCCGCCCACTTCATTTGACGGCATTGACGTTAGTAAAAAATAAAATGGGAGAGAAATAGGAAAACATACAGTACATGGGGAACTATAAATACTTTTGACAGAAAAAAGAAAGGATAAAATTCCAAGTCATAATATTTTAAGAGTTTATCTTGCAAGTATGACATTGCAGTAACTTGTTGATTACAAAGAAAATATTGGGTAAATATTGAATGAATTACCGTTATCGCGTACGCTTTTTCTACCTTCATTACCCACTTATTTATACCATTATAAGACTATTTTCTTCTATGGCATTTCCTCTGCAAATGCCCCATTTCCAAGATACCCCACCATACCCCATACGTTGTAGGGGAGCGAGGGAGTCGGGGATATGGATGGGGTATATTGGAAATGGGGTAAATGAGAAGGAAAATGCATAGAAGAATAGTATTATAATGGTACAAATAAATGGCCAATGAAGGAAGAAAAAGCGTATCATAGAATAAAAGCGTAAATAACATTGTTATTATTCGTCCGTCACTCACGCGTCCGAATTCAGCGTTGCTAACAAAAGTACCGTAAACAGTATAGCACAATCATGGCGATAGGGCCACTAGCCAAAATGTAGTCAAGGAGGTAGTGTTGCCAACGAAAAATATAGCCCAATGTGCAATGGTAGGCCCTACGTATTATAATATACCACACTACTAACCATACCTGAAAATAGAACAAAACATGGAAAAAATAAAACAATAGTCATATATATAATAAATACTGCAACGTACCTTATTCAGAGGATGAGGATGGGTGTGGATTATGTACATCAATATCACTATCTGAGGAGATGTCGGACTCTGACTCTGATAAAGATGGCGGCTGTGGTCGAACGCGGTCAGATTGATGAGGGTATAATATAGCGGCCTCGAGAAGGAAACGATGAAAAGTATGTCGTTTAAATTTTTTTAGGAATATATATCTAGCAAGATATTGTGTTAGGTATTTAGCTTTAATACCTGGCCGCCTCACATACTCTTTTATATCCCTCCATAACCTTTCAATATTTTGAGTATGCAACTCAGAGTTTTCGGGGTCCACAAAATTTACCTTATGATTAACACTCAAGTGGCTATACCCTTCCTGATGTAGGGTATTATACGCACGCCAACTATCACTGTAAATAGTGGTGCCTGGTCTTATGTACTTTTTTATTAGTGGGAGAAGAGTGTTGCGATTCCTACGCAGGGATACGTTGTCTTGGTCCAATAATGGTATTATAAATCTGTTCTTGGACTCCCTTTCTATGCCACCAAATAGCCAGACTTGAGATAAATTACGACCCACGTTGTACTTTTTTCTAACAATTAAAGTTTCATCAATTTCAACCACAATGCCTTCACCACCGATGGGGTTCTGATTGTTAAACCAATTATCACTTACTTCGCAACAAAAGCTCCTCCAATCCACACTGGTCCTTATGTTAATTCCCAAATTAAGTACAGTATAACTATGATTAAATGATTTATGGCACCACAATATTATAAAGGATATAATTTGCCAAGGTTGTAGCCTAGTGCGGTCTAGAAAAGTCCCCTTGTACAAAGAGACAGAAAAAGCACATCTACGTCGTTTTTTCGACTTGGGTATGGCGACGGTATGGTGGCAACGAAATTGATTAATGTTTTGTCTATATGTACAGTGGTTACCACAATTTCCACAAATAACACTCCGCGGTAAAACACCGTGTGCTTGTAGAATAGAAATACTATAGTATTTTCAAAATATACTGAGCGCTGAGGCGTTGGCTGTTGGGAGGTTTTTCCCTCCCGCAATGTTGCCAAATCAGACCAATACACTTCACTCACTCCCTCATATCAGCTATTTACTGATGCTAAATTAATCAAAATTAATACGTATACATTTACTTCACTACTAAGGCCATGTAGGTATATGAAAGTATCATTTACTTCTCATATTAACAATGATAATATATATATGTATCACACCACTGGACAGAATATTTTTCCGACGTTGCCAGTACACCAAGGGTGAGTGTACTCAGGTATAAGTGTATAAGCTCCACCTGTCAACTCAGGTCACTACCGTCACTTTTCCTCTGGCTGCCACTCAAGATGGAGCAGCACATCTGCTACTTGCTATCATGTTTTACATAGTCGAGAAAGAGAGAACTTATTTATAATGTAAATAAGTACTATTCAGAAGAGAAAGCAAATAGAGGACCTATCATTGCACCATCACGAGCAGTGGTGGTGAGGAAAAAGAGTCGAAACAAACGAAAAATTATGTTATATCCTCAGAAAAGTGTCGCATTTATAATACAACATAATGTGTCAACAGAAAAGGAAAGATTTACCTTTATGTTTTGTTGTTAACGGCAAGCGATATATAGGCAACAGATGAGAGAGAGAGAGAGAGAACAGGCGGTGGGTTAGTGAGGGCTGGCTGTCATTTTTAATGAGGATCTAATCCCATAATTGTCCAGACGAGATCTGGCAACGTAGCAGTATATTTCAAAAAGACTATAGCGTCGTTATTTCTAAATACGTTTTGTATAATTTCAAACGGAAGTGGAGTACAGCCTTGACACAAAGAATCCATGACTAAACTGCGTATAATGTGCGCACTATGCTACCCCTTTATATAGGCGCGACTTATGTTAGCGTTAAATAGGCAGTGTTGCTAATGTGAATCAGACAAAGAGAAGAAAGAAATAAGCCTAAATGTACGATAGGCGTACACAAAATGGATGAAAATCCGCTCCCTGAATCCCCGTTGCCATAAACCACCAGCCAGTTAAAGGGTTAATAGAAAGCCAGATGAACGTAAATAACCTAACCTAACCAAATATATACTGTTATAAACATTGGGACATGACTATTAAAGCGTAATGGAAAGAAAACACGAGTATATAATGATTAGCCCTCCAAAAAAAGACAATGTGTGCAAAATTCGCCAGCCATACGAACTTGGTGTCAGTACAAATACCCACTAACAGTAAATATGGGTATGAAATAGAGTGCTTCACCGTTGGGGTACAGATATACCAGGACCCAAAAGCCCTTTAAAGGTGTATTTAGGAAATCAGACGAACCAAGATAACCTAACCTAACCTAACCTAGACTAAGCATACCTTCGGTGCTAACCTAATGTTCTTCGTGACCTAACCTAATATCCTTCGTGCCATCGGCAGACCATGAATATGAATGCAACGAGAATAAAGATACGAATAATGTATGAATAAGATACTACAATATAGCATACTAGTGCAATATTACTGGTAGCATAGCGACACTGTAAAATTCCTACAACGCATTAACAGTAAATATATATAATTAAACCAATTTAACAACGTTACTCAGTAAAAAAAAGCAGTTTCCCCGTTGGGGTACCCCGTTTGGGGTAAAATAAACCAGAAACCAGCAGCCACATAGAGGGCTATTATAAAGGAATATAAATATGAGAAAGCTTCTAGAATGAAAAATGGCGTTTGTAATCAATATAACGCTTAAATATAGCTAATTAATGCTATAAATATCCATCGATAGCACCACTGTAAAAATGAAACTACGCAGTAACTTAATAGTCAGGCCATATCAGAAAATAACAAGGATTGCCAAGGATATAGCCAAACGGTGCGAGAAAGCACTTGCATTGGTAATACTGAAAATGAATATATAGGGAAAAAACACAATGGAAGGGAAAAAATATCCAAAATAGCCAATTATGCATATATATAACCAAAATATTCCGGATTCCCCAGTATTTGCAACACTGTGTATGTAAAACACGCCATATAAGAACAATATAGCCAAAATAGACGTAAATATATGAAAATATGGCCAAAATCTGCCACAAACCAGAAATTGACAATACTGAATATAAATATTGTCAATGCTGATTAGTATAAACAAATGGCCGTGTTTACCCCACCCAATACCCCGGATCCCATCGCTCCCCCATGCTTCTATGAGTGTTGCATGGGGCATATACCCAGGATTGGGGGATTATAAAGCCAATTATAATATCTTAAAGGTATGACCATAGTATAAGCGTGTATTCCCCCACCCAAAACCCCGAATTCCCAACGCTCTCCCCCATTATTGTATGAGGGGTGGGAAATGGGCATATTATGGGCAAAGTGGGTATTAGCGGAAGAAACACCATAGATGAAAAATGTCCTAAAATGTCCCAAATAGTGATAAAACAATGTTATATATAACTACTAAATAACGGTAATACATTCAATAAATACCAAATATTGTTTCAGTCTTCTTTATTTCTGTTAGTAGTAGTAGTAGCTGTTGATAGTTAAAGGGGCTGTCACTTTGCATTAAATCACCCTGAAGTACCTCAGAATTACCTTACAATTCTCATTACCTTAAAAATTACCTTGGATGAGTCAAAATTACCCGATCTAAGGTAATCAATTTGAAAATGAAAGCCCTGCTTGCGGGCCTCTCTCCTGCACTCGCGGTCAGTATGTAAACAACACATTTGACGGCTAATAGCTTGTAAACCACTCTTGCTACATAAATATATGATACAGGATATTGAAGTACAAACCTTTATCTGTCTTTTGATGTACTTGTGAAGACTTAAGTGACATCTGTAGGAAGGGTAACCAGCTCAGACTGATATCATCTCAATCTACACTTTTACACTATATTTACATAATTATCTAGGTACATTTTCACTCTAATTTTATTATAAAACATAACAGAATCACAGTTTTCAACACAACAATATGAAATACAATGTCACTGTCGTTTTTACGTACATATATGGTAATTACAGGAAAAGAGGAGTGATGAAAATATGTCTTTCCACCCTCACTGTTCGAGTAAGACTGACTGGCAGGCGACGGCCAGTGGTGAATGGTGGCTGGCTGGGCTCTGGCAAGTCTTTTGGGTCTCCTGCTCACTGTTGCCAACCCGAAACTAGCTTGTTTTAATTTTAAAACTGTTCTGTCGAATGAATGATACGCCCGTGGTGCTCCAAACTTGTTGTTAGTGTCAAAATTTTATTACACCTGCGAATGAAATTTTTCTTTTTCCTTCTCTCTTATCTTTTCTTCCCATTAAAATCCCTGATGATGTTGGTAACAGTTGATGTTAATGGTTTGAAGATGGTCCTCGATGGCGTCCTACTCGACCAGACTTCCCTGACCCAGAAGACGTCGGGGTCCTGGTAACGGGAGATGTGTTGATGGAAAAGGTCGAGGCGAGGAAAGGCGGACATCCACCAGTCAACAGTGACAGTGAGAGGAAGGTCTGTAGGAGGGCTGTTAGTCCTCCTCCTCTTCCTCTTCCCGGCCGTCTGGCATTCCCCTCCATCTTCCAGCTCCATGTTGTCGTCGATGCAGTCTTTACTGGTGGTGTTGGAGCAGGAGCTGGTGTTAGTGTCCTCTGGCTGGAAGAACCAAACAGTACCCACACATTACACAGTTGGCCTGAAGGAAATCAGGTCAGTGTACGCTTGGGCAGCGATGGGGAAGGTGGTGTCAGAGTGCTTCAGTTTTTATAAATAGCTATTGATTAAATAAAAGTGTGCATTTATATCCAGCATACTTTATTATTACCTATATTCACTGTGTATTAATATGAAGATTAAAGGTGTTTACTTACCTCTTCAATA
This sequence comes from Petrolisthes cinctipes, assembly GCA_033782935.1. Lineage (NCBI taxonomy): Eukaryota > Metazoa > Arthropoda > Malacostraca > Decapoda > Porcellanidae > Petrolisthes > Petrolisthes cinctipes. Next base: position 47,018 of record JAWQEG010006308.1, read on the forward strand.
TTTGATGATGATGCCCTCGGTGCTTCTTGGTCACTTACGAATAACAACTGTTCGTACTCGTAGTACCATAGACTTGGACGTTGAACTTCATCTGTAGCTGCCCAAGACTTCTTTGAATTTTCAACCTTTTTTCACTTCCTTCCTGAAGGAACTGCGTGTTTGTTTATCTTCTTTGTGACCGTGTCACGAGTACACTCTCTTCTTGCTCACTAAATTTCTTTGCTAAAATGTCATAGGCAGCATTTTTCATGTTCCTGTTTGAATAGTCCTTACTTTTTATATTCCAAAAACATGGATGTTGTTTATATAATATATATATCGATAAACTCGCACCAAAATCTTGTATAAATCCAGATACCAGACTTAACTCTCGCCTAATCACTCAGTGTTTCTCCGGCAACTTTTAACCATAGACTGAAAACAAACCTACTGGCCACGTCGAAGTCACCTCACATACGTGAAGGCCTGCTCGAACTGATCTCGAGTCTGTCCGGTCGCCTGTGAGGTAGAACCAGACACTAAAAATTCTACCATACAAGCAACGATTCAGTTAAACCACGCCTACAACATTCTCGCCTGAAGGCTGCAACGTTGCGCGTAAATGGAGGCCTTAATGCAACAGCAGCCTTGGTGCAGACGGTGACGATGTCTGCCTGCTGATGCCATCACTGAAGTGGTTGGGCATCGGCCATCTTCCTCCCATCTTCTCCATCATCAAGTCCGGCTACGTTGGTAGCCTCCACTCCCTGCCTCCACAGTGAAGGACACCTCCTCTCCATCCCTTAGTGATGGTGATGAGGTGGTGGCAGCAGAGAGAATGATGTCCTTCCTGTGGACGAAGTAGTCGTGGTTGCCTGCAATATAAAAACCATAGTCCCTCACAAAGTTGAACCACTTCACCCTGCCAGCGAGAGAGGAGGCAGAAAAAGTAGTGTTGGCTTGTGGAAGTGTTTCTGGGCTCATGGCTTACTACCTCTCAGACGGCCCAACAGGACGTGTCTGGCTTACATCATACCATGGTTCCGGAGCAGCTAACGAACCCTAACATGAAGCACCCGAACACACATGAAACCAATTTGAAAGCTTCGAGTTAATAAAAGGAACATTAGGAATTTAAAATATGCGATGAAATTAATATACAAGACAAGATCTTCGAAAATATAAATAGATATAAACACTGGTGCATATGTGTGTGGGTAATTCATTAGTGTTATGGACAAGATATACATGACGAAAGTGTAGCGAGATGGACTTGTGCTTGCCAGTTAACTAAGAACAGATGTGAAGCTAGAGCAGAGCACTTATCTACCTAGTTGCCATAGGACGGGAAGTGAGGAAGGGGTATTGGCTGGTGTAGGAGTGTGATCACAGTGTCAAGGACTGGGATATTATTATACAACCCGGAATACGTAAATAAACAAAGTCTAAACTATTAGTAATAAATTAATGAATCAGTAAGATGACTATAACCGAGATATTGCATGAATATTGAAGTGGATATACAATGGATACTGAGATCATAATGAGTTGATACTAAGAGCAAAGTGATAGAAAATGTGTTGATGTTGCCTGTTTCTGTTTAACAGGTTTTGACCCAGTTCCAATAAATATGAGATTAGTGTCAACGTGACGGATTTTACTCTACCTCAATATACCTTATCGCCTTGTTGATGTCGGTAAAAATGTGATGAACCCTGTTTCAAATTATCCTGTAAATTAATGTCATAGATATATATTGCAAAACATGCATTGTAAGTGCATACCAATAGGAAAGCACTTTGGAACATCAGTAACAAACACCTTACTACTTTACTGTAAAGAAATGCCACACTTACTGAGTAAATCATTTTTAAGTACAATAACAACTTCATCCTCCTTGTGCCTCAGTCACATCCTACATCCTACTTTGCATTGGCGAAACCTGATTACGTTAAGGACCCTGTGATCGTGTATGGGGATCGGAAGTTTCTGATTCCTCCTGACTATTCCAAGAAGCAAGATCCTTCCATATAGGTGGTGTTTCGTGGCAGGATTTGAAGGACTCATTTACCTCCAATTTTCTGACTATATCACAGGTTCCATTAAGCATTTACTGTATTCTGTCCACGTGCTGTCCGAGTTTTTGTTCTGGTTCTAATGTGTTTACCATACTCCCTCAAACATCCTCAATCAGTTCAATAATTCGAGGTTAACTTGATCGGCAAACCATCTCTGGACGATGTGTGCTTTGTGGACTGGACACCGGTCATGCATAAACACTATGTGGTCAGAACAAGGTACCGGTAATCACGTTCGCAGTGACAGCAGACATTCTTCTACGTGTATCTCGATATACTTGGCGGTGGTGGGAGATACAATCCACACCATGCAGACAAATCCAGGCCCGAAAGGAGAGAGTAGGGAAGGAGTTAGTGGAGCGGGATGAACGAAGACAGCCCAAGGCTTTGAAGACCCTGTAGAACGAGGGACAATCGGTCGCGACCCGAGATGTCTGCTGGATGTTTTTGGTACAGCATCAAACACCTTCAGCACGTGAGGTTCACAGTCACTTCTAATGGGCTTTTCTGACATGACTGAAACCTACTTTTGCATTCTTACTAGTTTCACAACCACATCTTACCTATTTTGTATGTCCTGAATACCAAATCTTACCTGGAGATGCCAACCCAATTCTCTGCCTACCAATTTAATCATACAGCCCTATTGGTACTTAAAAAACTCTCTCATCTTTAAATACATTTTTATTTAACTAATTACATGCCTTTGAGAATAGTCATGGTCAAAAGGTCTGTCACCTCCCCTTCATGAAAAAATATTCTCGTACATTTTCAGTGGGTTATGAATGAAATTTATAAACACAGAAATAAACATATAAGTATAAAGAAAATTTTGCTTATTTGTGAGAGTAACTCGTGAGGCAGGAGAGGAGACGGGGCAGTTGAATGAGACTGTACAATATAATGTAGCAACATTTAGTAATAAACTGTGTACAAGAAAAACCCTGAGAGTGAAGTAGTCACAGGCAGGGGAAAATGTTTGCTATATTTGCAACACAAAGGTTTGACTGCAAGAAGTGTATTACTACAGGAAAGTTAGTTTTCATCACACATAATTATCACCACAATCACACCGAGGTCTCTAGAGTAATGTCTGGAAACTATCATATAGCTAAACCCTTGTCTCACCGCACATTATTGACCCATACTAAGCTCTGCCAATTATTTAGATGAATGGTTGACAAATTATTTACAATTAACCAGACAATATGAAAGGGTGGGGAAAGGGGTGATTATGGAATGAACTTTAATGATACAATAACAACTGTACAAGTTTACACTAAATGTCCTTTCTCACTTGTAATGATTCAGGTGCCAACCCACCAACAAATATTAATGAGAGAACCATGAATCAATAAAACCACATTTTTCATATTCTTCAAAGATGATAGAACACATTAAATGTCTTGGATGTAGTGGTGGCAGCTGTATGTGTGTCAGAATCTAAGGGCCACATTTTTAGTCATACTTGAAGGATTTGTGCAAATCTAAAATTATGCCATCCCATGGCATAGGCTGATGATAAACCTTAAAAGCAACCACAAAGTACAAATGCAGTCACAGTACTGTTTCTTCACTCAATCGTTTTTTTTTTTTTTTTTGTAGTGTTAAAAAATTAGGGTTGAATAACTATAGTAAAATGTTGGCCGGTGTTACCATGAGACTATTACCTGTGTTCCAAGTGGTGATCACAGTAGGGAAATGTGTATTGTCTGCAATGACGTGGTCAGGTCTTTGAGAATTTTAACGATCCTTCAGACCTGAATCAACTCATCCAATACTTCCATTGTCCCTCTCCTCCTTTCCTTCTATTTCCCTCATACTTGTTGTCCCTACTCTCTGTCTCCTTCCTCACTCTATAGGGTGTTACAGAAATTCCAGTCTTCTTGCGGTCTTCTGATATAGCCGTCAGGGTGAGATATTACAATCTGGTTTATGATATTTATAGTCAATGCTTGACCAACCAACCAATACAACTGGCAAAAACTCTGAAATACAACGGGAATAAAAATATTTCCACCTTTTATTTTTCTAACTATGAGTCTGTAATAAACCGGAATCTTGTGCTGTTCATATCTTCATAAATCTCTTGGACATAAATGTTAAAACCAAATATTGGTCTTGCCTTTTATATAGATTCGAATCCATGACCGTGAAGATTTTGCCCCATGCTTTATTACTTAGTGTTTAGCCTAACTAGGAATACAGATCTGATTGTACAGTCGGCGGCAGAAATCCTGTCGCCTCACTTGCTTCACCGAGACATGCAGTGTTCATGGACTCGAGAAATACACACGTTTTCTACACCTAATAATCTCGAGTCTATGAACATCGCGTGCCTCGGTGAAGCAAGTGAGGCGACAGGACTTTTGCCGCCGACTGTACACTCGCAATCCAATATATGTATCCAGGGTTTATTCGAATAGCCTGATCGAGTATAAAGCGAGCACAAGCAAATATAAGACAGGATAAACGTTGTAATTGGTTCACTAATTTGTCAAATGATTCGAAACTTCAACAAGACCTGGATACAAATTTTGGATTGCGAGTGTACTTCATGTATAAATGCAGAATATGTTGGTCAGTGATGATGAGTGATGAAAGCAGTCAAGGATATTATGATATTTATGGCATGGAATTGCTTAAACCACTTTGTGATTTCTGCAGCTTATTATTTATGTACTGTGAAATGCTGCCACGTATACTGATACTGTCCTAACTGATAATCATCATTGAAGAAAACAAATGGACATAATAATGACTTCATTTAATATTTCTGTAATTCCGTCCGTGTGTGTAAGCCTCATGGATTTGTACAGTGCATTGGAAATTAATCAGGTTACACACAACAGAATATACAGATTTACTCGACAATATGAATATTGCAACAGTAATCAACATATATGTATATATATACACAAATGAAATTATCTTTGGTACAACTGACTTACTGTACAATATGTAAAGAGGAACATGGGTGATATACAGTGCAGTAATAGTGTTATATAAGATTTTCCAAAATAAATGGTTGGTAGAACAACAGGGTGAAATAGCTTTTAGATTATTTTTATTCTGACTTTATGGGTTACTGTAGTATAGCAAGTGAATGTAGTGAAGACACGGAAATGAGAACATAATGATTAGAATAGAAGTGGTACAAGAGTAGTCTCGTTTAGTTACTAGATATTACATTTCTTTAATGTAAAGAAAACCTCAAGTATCAGTAAGAGAAGGAAGGTCCAGGACTAGAGTAACGTGGGTTCACTATAACATCTCTTGGCTAATGTCTTAAAAGTGTCTTTATGAGCATGCAACTAGAATGGCATATAAAGAAAGTGACAGATGTGTGATAGATAAATAAATACTTCAAAATTTCAAAGACGATTAAAAGTATTCGTTGTTTTTAAATGATGAATTATCACGATATCAAAAAATTCAAAACAGAAATTAAAATTCCTTAATAAATCACATCATTTTTATGGCATATGTTGCTAAATATATCTGGTACTATTGAAGTATTTGACCATTATTATAAAAACTAGTAAAGAGTATTACAGATGAAGTATAGAAGGGATACGTGATATACAACAGAGACTACTGCAGCTGCACATCAACCACTGTTCCTACAATACACAAAGCCTTAAATACAAAATCACAGGAAATATAAAATAATATAAAAACTAACATCATATAGCATAATCCCTTGCAGTACTGGACTGTAAATATCAGTCTCTTGTTGGTACCTGCCATGTTATACAATGTTCGTTTTCACAAATACGTAAGTGTCATATTTCAAGAGGGTTCCTGGTGTCGGGGTCAAACATGGTCAAAAAACACTGTCGCCCTTTTCTTCCAAAAGATAAAAACAGGAATTAAAGGATTATCCATAAAACGCTCGGGAAAATTTGTGTTTTCCATTTCTGCGGCTCAACTCAACTTTTTCCTTCGTGTCACTTGAACTTTAATCACAGCATATAACCTGTACTGTATTCTGTGTGTGTTGTATAGTACAGTACTCTTAAGAAAATACAGAGTTCCCTATTGAGTTCTCAATAATGCCTTGTAACACAATTTCAGTTGACTCTGTATTTTTCCAATTTCATCTTGGTCTGTAAAGCTTATTACACTTCTATTATTAACAATTTTTCTTTGTAATTAGTCAAGCACGCTAAACATTTCAACCCCTACACCCAGGATCTAAAGAAATATCTTTTAAAAGATGCGACTAGCTTAAGTTCTAGGTTATAGTTGAACGAGAAAATATTTAGCTGCTGAAATAATACTATATGCAAAATCAAACGCAAATTTTCACTGTATCTCAACGTCCCAAACTGGTGTCTCTTGCTCTATCTAAAGTCCTAGACACATGATGCTCACTAGCGCTTGATAAAAGAGGAAGGTTGAGGAGCGTCCAACATGAAGACATAATTTTCAACTACGGACGCATTGTCAATTCTTGCTGGCACAGCCACTCCTTCTCCTTGGGCTTCTTCTAAGCGGCCTTTTCTGGCCACAGAACAGAAATTTTCAAATGTCCATGAAGTGGTCTGGTTTCTTTGTTGAGCCACATACATTCTTAGTGATTCCCTTAATGCATCGTCACGTTGTTGCTCATAGTTCTCAACTGCTACTTCTTGTTGTTGTTGTTGTTGTTGTTGCTGTTGTTGTTGCTGAGTTGACTTGCGACAACGATTGAGTAACCAAACGACCATGCTGCACAGAGTGAGCAGCAGGAGAGCCCCCACACCCACACCTACACACCATACTGTTACATGGTATACGTTATCTTGGGACACACCCAGTCCTGCACTGTCCCCTCCTCTCAGGGTGTTAGGGTCCACTTCTCCTTCACATTCTGTTTCAGTATGTGATTTTTCATCTTTCAGGTCTGAGTCTTTTTCAGTGATTCTGTGTAACTGTTCCTGCGATTTTTCAGTAATCTCTTGGCCCGACTCCTGTCTTCTCTGATTATGTACAAAGTCTGGAATGCTGGGACTCTGCCAGGGTATGACTGAAGGTGGTGGTAGTGTGTCCGTGAGAATATGCGTTTCCTGAGAATTGTACTGGTGGGTCCTCAGCCCCTTTGTCACCAGAGGGGGTGGAGTGGTGCGAGTGGTGTAGGAGAGGGAGGCAGGAGGTGGTGGCGTAGTAGTGGTAGTGGTGGTGGTGGTGGTGGTAGTGGTAGTGGTAGTGGGTGAAGAGTGTGTTTGCATGGAGGGCTGGGTGGGTGTTGATGGGAATGTTACTGGTGTTTCCACACTTCTGAGTACTGGATTGCCCTGAATGTCAACCAGTTCAACCTGCCAAAGATGTGTTATTTTAGTTAATTCATCCAATCTGACAAGATGCATTATTTTGTAACCGGGTAGTATGTGTAATATGAAGCTTATCAGGTTCTAAGGCAGAGATGATAATATGATTATGTACAGTCGCTTCCAAAACTATCGTTAAAATACAGTGCTGTACATTCCGACACATTGGACGATGTTTGTGACATGTACCGAGATGACAAGTGGGCAGGACAAGGTTTTATTCTGTTCATTCCACCATCCTTCTAACCCACCTTAACAATAGATTTGGGAGCTACTGTACACCAGGGATGGAGTTCACCTTAGTAGGGAAGGTGTTTCAGTGTTAGGTAAGACCATTGATAGCAAGATCAGGGGGTTTCCTTGATGCTATATAGAGCGAATAGAAAACCCGAACAGACAGACGGAGAGAAATACGACAGTAGAGGGAGAGGACAGGGATGAGGGAGGGAGGAGAGGAGAGGAGTGGGGAGCTGGGATCGGGAGGAACTGGAACGCGGGGATGGGGATGAGAGATGTCATCTTGGGAAATGTGAAGGAAGTTAGAAAGTAGTAGAGAGAAAGCCCAGTAGAATTAATAAAGGAACTACAGCTAGTATCATTAGAGTGTAATATGGCAATTGCAGAAGTTTGTGCAACAACGTAGACGAGGTAAGGTCCATAGCTAGTACAGAGAAAATTGATATTATAGCACTAAACGAAACGTGGATGAAATTATTGTGACAAGCACTGTCCTCAGATCAGAGTTCCGAATTAGCAGGTATAATTATTCAATGCTGACCACAGACAGTGAAGGGGAAGGAGTGTAGCAATATACGTTAGAGATAAATAATATAAAATGTTGTGAGAAGCAGATATTACGACAAGGCATGACACAGATCACTATGGCTAGATATCAAGAACGGAAGAGGTAATCTAATATTAGGAGTTATGATTAGACCACCAATTTGTACACATAACATAGTAGACTGTTATGGGAGGAAAGAAATAAAGCGTCGAGAAATAACAAAATATGTATTGTAGGAAACTTCAACTTTAGGAATATTAACTGGACGGATCAGACAGCAGACCAGGAGTCCAATGAGTTTCTAGAGACAATACAGGACACTTTCCTCCAACAGTTAGTTCGAGAGTCAACAAGGGGAGATAACATAAATTATTAGATCTTGTTTGGAGCACCGAAGAGAGTTTGGTATACAGTCTGAGGGTAGGAAATATTTGGGATATAGAGACCACTGTGCAATTTCATTTTAAATATAGGGTAGCGAAAGAAATCTAATATCTGTGCCAAATTTTCATTTAACAAACATCGAGAGATTGAAGGAACATGTGAGGGAATTGCAGACAATGAGTGGACCATTGGAGGTACCCTATGTTCCCAAGGCAGCAGGAGTTAGCAGAGCATCTGTCGGGTTGGAGAAATCATGCACAGCTTCCAGGTGATGCCATGGAAATGGATCACAACTATGATCAGTTTACCGATATATTACACGGAACACAACAGTTGTATATGCCAAACAGACATTTTAGGAAAAGTAATAATGATCCCAGATAGTTTAATAATAAAATAAGATTCCTCATTGGCCAGAAAACGGGTATTTATAATAATTTATAATGAAATAGAAAATTATTATTTTGTAGTGAATGTGAAGTGCCTTGGTTATCTCAATATAAGTATATTTTTATCAACGTGTTTATGGCTTCCTTCTCCTGCAACGATCTGAGTTCCCCAGCTGAAAAAAAAAAATTGTTTTGTGGAATGGTCTGCCTCTAGGGAATGGGGGTTAGCCTTAACTCATTACCAATCTGAGGGATAGAGCTCACCGGGGCTTGAGAGGCGCGTAACAACACGAAATAGGAAAACATTGGTTTGGGAATAGAGTAGTGGACGTGTGGAACAAGTTTCCAAGAGAGGAAATTAATGCAAAAACACAGAATGGTTTAAAAAAAATGGGTTGGTGAGATACACGGACTCAAAGGGATGGGTGTAAATCAGGAGCTGCCAAGAACTAGACCAACAAACCTTCTGCAGTTTCCTAAATTCTTATATACTTATGAAATCAGTGCTCTCGGACTGATTGTGTTGGGCTGAATAATTGGTTATGTGGTTTCTTATCTGACTACTCCGTGAATACTCTACTTGAAAATGTTCACAAATAAATACAGGTAACCCACTGGTAATCAATTCCCTAACATTAAAAGACCCACACACATTTGCAACGTCCACTGTTGCACGGTACAATACTCACTGTTGCACGGTACAATACTCACAGTTACACATCCCCAAGATGATTTATAATATCGTGGGAAAACCCTATTGTCTACTGGCTAAGAGGTAAATAAACAAAGCTTCAAAATAACAAAAAGAGAGTTTGCGTGCCCCACCTGGAGGAAGTATGCTTGTCCAGGCCAGAGTGACAGGCTAGTGGTCGGGTGTGGGGTGAGCAAGTGGCCGGATATGAACCCTGACTCTTCTGACCAGGACAGGAGGTACTCTGCACCGCCACCTCCTCGTTCACCCCACCTCAACTGCACCTCGGCCAGGCCTACACCAACCTCCATCCCTTCCACTACCACCTGCCAAGACGGATCCACCTGAAACAGATAGGAAGGAAATGCTACAAATATTCCTTCCATCAAAAACTAAAAGTCAAGGATTAACTAATATGAGGAACTGAATGTCAAAAAACGTCTACTATTTATTACAATATAAAATTCACCAATGGATTTTAAAAAATGAGCACCATAATACCAACAATATTATCCTTCTGGTTCATTAAGTCAGACCTGTGAAAAGGTATACGAAAATAATGTTAATAACTTCCCAATCGTCAGCTTATAGTGCTTACTTATGTACTACAAAGACTGCCAAAGAATGTGTACTACCGAATGACATCCGAGTTATACGTAGCTTCGCAACACCTTGTAGACCTTGGGAACTGCTAATATAAACCTCAGTGTTTCACTCATAATCCATAATCTCAGGCTTCATTGTGGTGGTTATAATTTTTTTATGAGTAATGCAAAGAGCAAAATGCCTTCTCTTGGCTGAGCCTAAATCAATAGTTCATATTCAACTAATGTCGATACACAAGCATATTGAAGGATGGACGACCAAAAGGTAGGAGTAATACAGGGGGCGGTAGGTCATTCAATAACTTAGTAGTTAAAATAAGGAACGGAAGTCCAAGCCATAACTATTGTTCAAGGATTTATAAAATTTGTGTTCCATATACAGATTATGTACCGTTGGCCACACATACAGTTGGTACACCTCGCTACTAATGAGTTAACTATAACAGGGAGGAAAGTGAGCAAAAGTTATAGTTTGTTGACAGGCAGACAGTATTAATAGTATTACTGTCTGCTTGTTAACAAGCTATAACTTTTGCTCACTTTCATTCTTGTTGTAGCTACCTCACAAGTAGCTAGACGTATGTACGTACCTAATCAGTTATTGTGAGAGATCGGCTGTCTTAGTCAGATGAAACTGTTAAGAAGTATGATTGTTGAATGACAAGCCCCTGTCACACACAGATTAGCTAGCTATTTATTCATTAATGAATGTTTTCGTCATTATGCAGTGTTTATGTTTTTCTTCAATGCATCTATAGCTGTACCATGAAACCATAAGGATTTACTATTTGAAATGATCTGTCTTTGACTTAGTGGGATTATACACTTCGGACTTATAAACATTTGTGTTTAAACTCCATCTAGAGGTTATTAGTAGATATAATTGTAACAGCTAAACTATGTATAATTCGACATTTCATCATAGAGTTATTTTTGCTTAGAATTATCCAAACAGGCCATCATTCAATTTAATGCATGGAATGCTGAATTACACTGTGTATATAAGTATATATATATTTTTTCAAGTAAAATTGGATTAATGTAAATTATAAAATAAATTAGTTATCTGAATTAGTTTTGTGCTAGTTAATTAATATCACTTGACCTTTACTTGTAATATGGCTTGAAGGGTATCATGCTAATTCAGATTTAGTAATGGGGACAAGGATAAGTATAAGGAAAATTACAATAAATATATAAATATTATTATTATTGTTGACACAAGAGTATGAGGTTATATTCAGGGTCAATTCCCAACCACTTACTCATGGCTGAAAGTGAAAAATCCTAGAGGCTTCTACTTCTTTTTCGTGAACATAAAATAGACTTTCCAGTGACCACAAATGCCACAGACACAATTCCAATAACACAGTCTGGTGGCATTGCTCTGGGTGTCTCTAAACCTTCAGCTTAATTAAAGGACCCTGTCATAGTTTGAGATCTGGTGGCTTTTGATTCCTCCTGACTATGCCACGAAACAAGATCCTATTAGCACGTGGTGTTTCGTGGCAATATTTGAAGGACTCATTTACCTCCAATTTTCTGACTACATCACAGGGTCCTTAACTGAGAGGAGCCATTACCGATGTGGCTTGTGGAGACGGGTTGGAGCTGGTGTTGGGATTGTAGTGGTGGTGTTGCTGGCTGCTTGTGGTGGTGGTGGTCGTCGTAGCTGGTGGTCCTCGGTTCTGTTGGGTTGCTTGTGGTTGTGGATATAGTAAGGTAATGGTGGAGCTGGCTGTCCCTTCATCCTGAGGTAGAGGTGTTGGTGCTGGTGAAGGGGAAGTCTGTGGTTCCTGTGTGTTGGCCGTGTCCACCTGAGGAAAGCATACAACCAAACCACTTCTTAATACACGTGGATATAAATTGTGCAGTTGCATATTGGAACATAATTATGTTCGACCGGTATATTTACTTCACCTCGGGATGTTAGAAACCACAATAATACACACTGAGATTTATAACTTTGATTAATTAACTGTTTTATAAAATCTGTATTGTCTTATTTATTTATGTCCATGTATGATTTGAACAATCTTTCTTCACTGTTTTGTTGCACCAGTACACTACTACTGTACATGAAACAAATATGGACGTCTCTACGTTTCATTTATACTTTCATCCAAGGCATTCAATAAGACCTGATTTTTTAGGCTATGATACATTATAATACAGTACATATATACAGGTATCCTTCTTCAAACGAAAAAAAACAATAACAAGGCAAAGTTGCCTACTTATGACTGTACCGGAAAAATTAGAAACAGCACGTCACTAACATATTTACATACAAACAATATCTGTACAAATAAGACTGTTAGGGGAAAGAAGGTCATAGGTTAGAGGGAGTGTAGAGGATGGTAGGTCATTCCATAGTTTAACACTGACAACAAACATATTATCATGTCGGGTTAGTCTGGAGTTGGTTAGAGGGCCCTAATGGGTTTGGAACACACTGCCTTTACATATTGCAGGAAGGACAAAAGTAATGGGGGCGGGGCATTCAAAGTTTTAAGGAATAGAACCGGTGGTGAAGACAGTAAATGAGAGAAAAGGAAGCCAATTTTACGATGAAGAAATAAGGGATAGAGTTAGAGAAGGGATACCGACACCCTTCCCATGGGTATTATCGAATACGTTTAGTGAGGCAAATTGTCCCCAAATTTGAGCACAGTATTCCATGTAGGGGTGGATAATAAAATGTTTGTAAAGCTTCAGTAGTTGGGAAGACGTAAATTGTTCTCGTAATCTAATAAGGACACGGTTTCCTAGATGCACTTTAAGTATGAGCGTTATAAATAATAAAGTTTCAAGGAGAGATTTGATGTGACAGTGACACCTAACATGTAAATCGATGACCCATGCAGGCTGTTGGAGTCAATTTTGAAAGAACATCTGATTATCGGGAGTAGGAAAGTAATTATGGATTGAGAATTGTTTCAGTTAGGTGATTAAACTTTCGTTACAAGTATGTCATCCTGCTTTATCAATTGCCTTTTCTTATTTACTCATACATCCTCGTGTGATTGTGAAGTGAGTGTCAAGCCCCTCACTTGGATAACCGATTCTATGACTTGTACTATTGAGAAGGTCTGTAATGTCTTTGTTTTTTCTTTATTGTCTGTAGTACCTCAGGATTGATTGATATTTGGCGCCGCAACAGCGAGGCCCTATAGCTAGTACTGTACAGTTGGACACAGGAAATCGTGGTACAACCCAGGTGGAAGATGCTCTGCTCCTAACAGTATCAGGTTACTTTGCGACCAATAGAACATACCAAGGGCAGAAACCATGACGTGGGATGGCGACGATAAGGAAATGGCAGGCAAATGTCACTGGACACTGGAGATGGACAAGCTTCTTCCACCTGGGCTGTAACACGTATTCCTGTGTCCAACTGTACCTCAGGAAGTGTCAACAGAGGGTACCGGTACTGCTTTCTTCAGCAGCCAGCACAATAATTGGCAATTGACCTGTTAGGCTAAACCCATTTACTTCTTGTGTGTAGTACAGTGACGACCTCTTGGCCATCACAGATAAGAGTCTACGTTCGTTTAATTGTTTTATCATAACAATATCTAGTAACAAAGAGGTACTAAGTTGCGTACCATATACAGGGTGTATCGCGACGTATAGCATTAACTTACACCAGAGATATAAAATATAATTTTGAGTATATTTTGTTCTATAAAGTATGCTGTGTGTGATCTCAGTAAAGTACAATGAATACTGATAAAAACTATTTTAACTTGTGTTGTCAAATGGCGGTGAGCTTCGGAGGGAGTGGAAGCCTAATATCGTTTTCGGACCAAAGAGGCCTTATTTATTTCATCTTAATAAGTTTTATCATGATTGCAATATTTATGTGATATTCTATAACGTACATTGAATCATATTTTCAATGCAGAATGATAATACCAGGCCTGTATAAATAATATTCGACGAAATATGATTAATATCTTTTGGAGGTTTGGTAAACTCTACCGACATAATGCTACCTGCAAGCCTCAGTATCCTCCTACATTTCACAGATTTTCTTCTTATACAGGCCTGGTATTATCATTCTGCATTGAAAATATAACAATATAACAAATATATAAAAATATATAAAAAACAATATACCAAATACATCCTTTGAGAGAGAGAGAGAGAGAGAGAGAGAGAGAGAGAGAGAGAGAATATGTTGTCACCCTGTGTCCGTAGGGAATGTTATGGCTGGGATGGAGATGTGCAGAGCTGCCAACATACAGGTGAGCCTCAGACACACCAGCCAGTCCTCTCTGTGTAACAGCCAGTAGCTTCACCCGAACTGCACCACCACCACCATCACCTTCTGCAGCAACCTCAGGCACTCGCGCTCGACGTCCAGAGCTCTGTAGGATGGTGGAAAGGTGAGATGTTTATACTAAATTTATTCTACCTGATAGAAATATACAGGGTCCCCTGACTTGTAAGTTTTTACGGAAATTATAATTCAAACCAAAATGGAATTATCCAGTCATCAATTGCTGAAATTAATTTCTTTCCCACAACATAATCGAAACTAATGTATACCAGGACCGGTTTAATTTTTTACCCCCATGAAGAAAACAGTGTGTTTCAAATACATAAGTTTTCATCCAGCACCAAATGTCAACAGCAGGGAGAGGGCCCTGACTGGAGTTTGGATCGCCGCAACGATGACAAATCTTACAAATTAATGTAGAACTAGAAAATAGCTGACACATGAGTCAGAGTAATGTGGGTTTGGACTGATGTGGCATCGTTGCAGGTGTGAAATACCAGTATGACCATCACAGTCAGAGGTCAGTTTACTGTAGAATTTAGATGGTCTATATTTTTGTTAAACAGAACAGTAATTTTATAAATACAGTAACTTAAGTCTATCATTAGTATTCCATTTATTAATTAAGTAACTTTATATTAACATTAATTGCTAAATAGTTAAATGCTGCGATTAAGAAAGAGATATATAGTTTGTAAAATATTTCTGGGGGCCGAAGAGACCAAATCAAATTTTCGCTTGACATGAAAACTGTTATCAGACTGCATGATTGCCTACGAAATAAAGTATAACAAAAACCTTATAATTTGTTGACGTAATAATGCATTCTGAAAAGGCCAGGTATGATATGAAGGTATGAGGAGATGAAATGATCAAAGTGGGCCACGCCCTATAGATGAAAATGACAACAATATAAAACCATAAAATATTCGAACCTATTCTTCCGTCCTCAGAGTAATCTAAATGATTTTGTGTCTATTACCACATCCTCCATTTCTTAGATGAAACCTTTGAATATTTTGAAGCGAACAGTACGGTTTAATATAAATTCAACGTGATCTGTTTTCTAGCATAATTTATAAGAATCGGTAGGCCACCAATTCACCCCAAAAAATGTTATGGAGGAATTGTCACTATGGAAGTAGGGCAGAGTGTCCCCTCACCTGCGACACCTCCCTCCACCCACTGTCCCCGTGCACCAGGAGCACGTAGATAAGGTCGTCAGGTGGGGAGGGGGCGGCGTTCCCAGACCATCGAGGGGGCGACCACGTCACCAGGCCCCTCTCAGATACTGTAGGGGGCGGGAGATGGGCTGGGAGGCGAGGAGGTGTAGTGTCCAGGGCTGGGTTGGTATCACTCGACACCCGGCATGCTACCTGACACCCGGCCAGCTTTACCCACATGAGGGGAGGGAAGAAAATACATATTATATATATAGAGACATGGTATGGCAACGAAAGGGAGTTGAAGGACAAGGGATGGTAAGTGTAAGTAGTGTATGGCCACACTCCTTATTGAAGTGCATCAAGGACATTGGTGTCATTGTGTTGGACAAAACGGATGACTGGTAGCTGCACTCATATGAAACTTGGACAGTGGTATTGTGTAGGAGAGATTGGCTAGTTGGTATCCTTATTCTCAACAGCCAACAGCATATCTAGCATCAACTGACATTGAGTGGTGGCAGGACTTTAGGTAATGACTGTACTGGATTGCCTCCTAGAAGAGTTTGATGAAGCCCACACCAACCCTTTCTGGACGACTGGTCTGTCTGTTCCAGTAAACTATTCCCGTTGTCTCAGAACCGTGACATTACAAATTTGGGTAACTTTTTTTTTTTTCTTAATGTTCCGACACTGGACATATGCTTCATCAAGCCCATTACCGTGGCCCAGGTCATCTCCACTCACACACACACATATCACGACTTCCAAACTGGCAACCAGCCACAGAGGAAGGGAATTGAGGGTTATTCCCAAATACTGCAGCTGTTATGGTACCAGCGAGGGTGTTTTACGACGTTCCGTGCCTTATAGATAGTGCCTGAAACTCGATTTGGAAGAGAGAATATTCTCAGCCACTCACATGAGAGGATTCAATTTCCCGACCTATAGGTTACGAGTCCAGCACACTAACCACTCAGCCACCTCCCATTCTCACTGCTTCTTGTTTTCATTTGCTTGGAATTTTGTCTGTCTGTTATTCAAATTAAGATTACACTGGATATAACTATACCAATATGTAGCATTTGCCTATCCATCTATTTTTCTGTCCATCTATGCATGTCTAAACGCTTAACACCAGGGGGCTAAAAATTGGTCCACGTAATTTAATATTAAAATTCTGGGGTGTTAAAGGCTCTTGTTAATCAGAGGGGTTACATAGAGTGAGGTTATTTGTCTCTAAATCAATCCATGATCAACTGGTTACAGAATACACTCGTGATACATAATCCCTGACCAGAGACGAACTGCAGGCACCACACACACATACCCTGCATTCGAACTCAGCCTCTATTTGTTCACTGGGTGTGGAAATGAGCAATACCAGGCGATTCGAAGCTTTCTGCTCCTCACACTCTGGTCAGAAATTATGTATCACGAGTGTACTGTATGTGAGATCACTATTTGGATATAGAGAAAGGTGAGTGCTAAAGGAAAGGAGCTCTCTTCATGTGATTACCTGCTGATTGAACAAAAGCGTGAAAGGTCCACAATCGTGTTCAATTTCGTTCGGGACGCCAAGACACATCGTTCGTGTTTGAAGGAGCGTAAGTTGTAGTAAAAAGGAAAGATGGATGGTGGTTGAGTGTTCCTGTGTTAACCAGTTGTTTACATAAAAGTCAGAAGAAAAACTATCTGCATAGGCCTACTCTTCACAATCGTGTTCAATTTCGTTCGAGTCGCCAAGATACATTGTGTTTGAAGGAGCATAAGTTGTAGTAAGAAGGAAAGATGGATGGAGGTTGAGTTTTCCTGTGTTAACCAGTTGTTTACATAAAAGTTAGAAGAAAAACTATCAAAAAGACAATGAACAAACCATTCTGATCAGTAATTATGATTTATGCAGTTGGTTCCTTCATTTACAAAGTGTTATTGTCCTCGAGTGTATAACTATTAATGTAGCGCTACGTCTTGATACTTACACAGGCTGTATGGTGGGTGCACATGGAAGCGGTGTCAACAGTCTGGTGAGGCAGGATCCCACAAGTGTTCCAGCACTGCAGACACACAAACAAATTAGTTAACTGAAATTGACTATTAGATTATTTAACAGCTGATGACAACATTCTCTTTCCACTTCCAAGATTCCCTCCCAACCTCTGGGAAGAATTTTTGAAACGTCTGAGCCTAATTTTTGACTATGTTATCGCTGTAGAGTTTCATTCATTAACAAGAAGTTTGAGTAAAGTGGTAAAGTACTGTTGTCTACAGCTGTTCACAATATTTTATACTCGCCCAGAAAAGATTTGAGGATGGAAGGTCCTATAGGAGGAGGGAGAAGGTGATGGACGGGTGGGACAGCAATGACCTAGTTATAGTTTGACCTTATTTAAGGGGGAAGTTTTGTATTGGTAATTCTGGAGCAACTGAATCTTTCAAACTATTCCAAGCAACAGAACACCATTACGTTTGCTATTCTGGTCCTGTTTCCTAGCATACTTTGGAGGAATCAAGGCACTCCGAAGTACCAAAAAAGAATTGCCACCTTAAACTACGCAGTGCAGATCTCTGGTGCCCAATCTATAGGATGGATATCAATTTGTTAGAGAGCGTACAGAGTTGGATGACAACAATTATGTTTACTCCGGGAAAGTATGGAAGAATGCTAATAACTTCAACGATCCTAACGTACTGTACTATAGGCCACAAGAATTCTTACACACGCGGTTTCTTTCAAGGGTTTACAACATATAGGTATTGTTAGAGTACGTAACTGCAATATATACATTATTATTAGGTTTGTTGTTTTGTAATCAACGAGTCACTTGGTAGACCATTCGCTGCAGTACTCCAGAATAATGACTTCTCTTTCCATATAGCCTGTATAAAAATTCCTGTGGCCAACTGTACAATACCTGATAGTATTTGTAACTACCTCCAGCAGATAAAGTTTCTCCTGGTAATAATAATACTACACCTTCTACTAACTATAAGTATAGATTTATCATTCTTATCTTATCTAATAACTCTCTTGTAGCGTTGCTTTGAGTCATACATATTATATGTCTTGAGGTTCACTTCTCACTTTGGTAAGTTGTACAAAACACCGGTTTCTTTAAACACATAATATTATAGGGAAGTTGGTGCAGAAGAAGATAATGCACAGTTGAAATGGAGTTACAAACACAAGTTCATAAGTATAAGTAATTGTCCAGATTGGTGTGCAGGTTCATTAGGCTACTGACAGTCCAGGACCATCGTGGGAGTTGTGTATATGTGTGTGTTGCTCACTGCTTTGTATAGGTGAGTAGTACTATGCTGTACATATAGACTTGGTATGGACTTAATGACTGATCTGAGTGGGTTTCGCCCATTCCTTATGTGCAGCCGAAGATAGATGTGGCAGGACACCTGTTCTGTATATATATATATATATATATATATATATATATATATATATATATATATATATATTGCTTTTTGGGGGGAGGGGTCTTAGGTCACGCTCCGGCAGTCACTTAACACATTTCAGAGGGTCACCTGCCGAGTACCATTTAATTTAACCCAGGTGATCTGATAAATAGATAGTTAGATAGATAGATAGGCACACAAATGTTTAAATGAAATACAGCGTATCAGTGTATACTGCTGAGAGAGAGAGAGAGAGAGAGAGAGAGAGAGAGAGAGAGAGAGAGATTTTGAGGACGTGAGAGGTCAGGTTCTCATGGACCTACAGTAGTTAAAGCGTATCACACTCTTATCCCAGTGTGTGTCGTGAGGCTGGAGGGTGTGACGGCTACCGAGTGCAGCGAGTCTTCCCACGCAGTAGACTATTGCCACACAAACGAGTCTCTTTGTTTACACCACCAGGCCCTGCCACCACACACACACACACACACTTTTTCTGCTTCAGTTTTGCCAAACATTTTACAGAATTCATTGTGGTGTGTCTGTGTATAGTAAACTTTTCAGAGGTTAAAGACAGTATTATTGTACTGTAAAGTTACCTTAAATGATGTCGAGGAAGAAAATGAAGAAGACTGGTAATTGTGTGATAAGAATATGGCAAGGATAACAGAATCAAAGATGGCTTTGTATGAGTTTTATAATTCTGTTCAATCAGATGATACTGTATATCATACCAGCCGGCTGCAACAGCTCTGCCCGGCGGGTGGCTACTCATTTCGCACGCAATTGATTAGTGTGTGATGTATACTTTTTGTTTTATCCAAATAACATATTCTCATATAAATCTAACCAAAAGAAACTAATTGGAAAGTGCTTCTGGATATACAACATTGAGTGCCTTTCCTTGGGATACCAGGATGGAGAGATTCTTTCCAGATCAACTCTGAAGTATCCGACATGGAGCTGACCGTGTGAGAAGCATGGGCACATCAGGTTGATTGTCCTTGGTTGTTGTTGATGCTCATGGCACAAAGCTGAGGTGCTGAGGTAGCCTATACAGGGAACTGGAGGCACTTGAATCTGAAGGGCAGTTTTTCTCCACAAATGAACAAATGGATTTTGTCTAAATCAATGTGGACACACTGAATTGACAATGTTGACTGGTGCAAATAATTTGCAGAGATGCCTTTCATACCAATGGAAAATAGGCAAGAATAGACAGGTAATATACAGTAGCTTATATTTATTCTTGAATTTTATAAAAGTACTTGTTGAAATTAAAAATGTGCAGAGTATTTACAGTAAATTCAAGCAAATATTACGAGGAAAGAATTGTCGATCACAGTTTTAAAACGTTGGTATCCATCCTTGTATTATGTCAAAAGTAACTTTCATGGCACGTGACAAAAAGTTATGTTATTCGACTCGGAATACTGCCTTAGGAGACATAGTCAATTGTCATGCTAAGTTTAATTGAAGTCTATCTATAGGCTTTTTTTACTTTTTTGGTCCACTATCCATCCAACACAAGGCTTATCGGGGTGGAGAGGTGGTGGGGATTGCCAAAAAATATATGGGCAATGTTTAAAAGTTTCCTGTCCCTCCTCTGTCTCCTTTTCTCTGATACTAATAGTTATCTTTGTGGCCTAGGACAATCTTTCTTCCCCTTTTAGTCTAACCAACCAATACACAAATTTCAGTGAAAATATCCTTACGTTTGAGAAGGGTACCAACAAACAACAGCACTTTCCTACATAGAGTTCCCAGCTCGATTATCTCACCTTGGGAACTCAAAAGGTCAACAAAGATTAGAGTTATCGCAGAAACATGAATTAGTTCTTGGGTAAATGAACCAACCTGAACCTCATAGCGTCAGGGAGAATATTACCTTCCAGTCTAATTCTAATACTGATGTGGGTCGCGTGTTAAAGACTGATAATGTGACACGACCCCCACCATTACCGTTAACATCAACATAACTATCACCTTCAATTTTGCTAGAATGAATAACACCACTATTACCACCACCGTTACTGTTAATATCAACATAATTTTCACCTTCTATTTTGCTACCATGAATAACACCACTATTACCACCACCGTTATTTCTATTATCATTACTACCAACACCATGACTGCCACCATTACTACCACCACTAATACTTCTACTACCATTATTACCATTATCATTACTACTATTACCATTACTTATACTATCATTACCACCACCACCACCATTACTGCTACCATTAACACCATCACCCTTACTTCTACTGTTACTACAACCACTACTGACCCCACTAACACCACTGCCAACACTACCACTACCACCACCACCACCACCACCACTATCTCTGCTGTCACCATCACCACCACAACTGACCCCATTAACACCACCACCACTACCACCATCACCACTGCCACCATCACTACTACTACAGCCACCACCACCACCCCTAGTGTCACCATCACCACCACAACTGACCCCACTAACACCACCACCACTACAGCCACCACCACCACCACCACTACCACCACCACAACTGACCCCACTAACACCACCACCACCACCACCACCACCACTACCCCTGCTGTCACCATCACCACCACCACCACAACCACATCCATCATCACTATTGCTCCCGTTAAGAAACAAGGAACTGATGTTACCCTACAGGCGGCTATTTCAATTAGCAGTGAGAGACCTGCAATTAACGACCTTTATCTTGCCTCTTAATGATTCCCTTCCATTACCACCTCAAGGGACGTCTACATCAACTACACTATATATTTCTTTTTTTCACCTACACCGCCTACACTGTCTTCTTCTCCACCACCTCTTTCAGGAGTATGTACAGTCGTGGTCAAAAACAATAATCATCATGTGGGTAGTTCAAACAAATTGCTGTCTAATATTTTCAAGTTCTCATATGATGTTATTATTTAGAATATCTGTGAGTATCTGATTGAAAAAAATTACACGATGATGCAACCTACTTCATGGATAATTTCCCACTTACCGAACAGAGATTAAAAAAAAAAAAAAAAAAAACATACAAGTTTTGCTTTAGTCATCTCAGTGTGGATGACTAATATTGACCACGACTGTACACTACATCACCTACACTGACCTCCACATTACAATTACTATCTACACGGACACCTACTGTATATATACTACAAATACCACCGACAACCCAGGCACTGACAAGCACACGACACTATTATATAACACAGAAACATTGACCACAAAGTACAGGCATACGGACCACACAAAACACAGAGACACTGATCACAAAGTACAGACACAGGGATCTCAATGTACAGGGTCACAGATCACAAAGTACAGGGTCACGGATCACAAAACACAGAGACCTGGATCACAAAGTACAGGCATACGGACCACACAAAACACAGAGACACGGATAACGCAAGCACACACAGAATGGTAAAAGACCGCTTCTTAAGGAGTCAGCAAGTTATGTCATACCCAGTATATTATTTCGGGGGCAGATAAAGATAAGTCAATGTATATTTTGTGGTCGATACCATCATCTATTCAAGTCGCACTACCATCTTTCATAATTTATGCCACGTCCACACGGGCGAGCTTTGCCCGTGTGACGTCAGAAATGGGGAAATCTCGAGCTGGTATGACGTCAGATAAGGAGTAGCCGCGAGTTTTTCTCCATTACTGACGTCACAGCGGGCAAAGACTGCAAAGCAAAGCTCGCCCGTGTGGACGTGGGCTTAGAAGACAGAGGTTTGAATGTTACAGAATGTCAGCTAATGTTCCTCACGTACGGTACACTCGCAATCCAAAATTTGTATCCAGGTCTTGTTGAAGTTTCGAATCATTTGACATACTAGTGAACCAATTACAACGCTTATCCTGTTTCATATTTGCTTGAGCTCGCTTAGTACTCCCTTAATCAGGGTATTCGAAGCAAGCCTGGATACATATTTTGGATTACGAGTGTACAGTCGGCGGCAAAAGTCGTGTCGCCACATCTGTCAAGTCATGCTCATATACTGAAGAACTAGAAGGGTTTACTAATTTACTCCTTGGATATTATAATTAGGTTTAGTGAAGGTGTTTGTTCCATGGTTACCATTATTATCTTTCAAGAAGCTCTGAGTGACGCGACAGCACTTTTACCACCGACTATACTTACCGACCTCAGGCTATCCCATACATAATTAAGCTACTGAATGGGGTAGGGATGTATGGAAAAAGATTACGACCCTATGACCTGCAAGGCTTCTTTTGTTGGTGAAATGAAAGGTCTCTGATTCCTCCAAACTATGCCACGAAACAGGTCCCCTATCAATACCAATGAGGGCGTCTGTTTTCTGTCATAGTTGGGAAGAATCAGTAACTCTACAATATGCCAACAAGACAGTCATTTCAATATTGAGGGTATAATGCGCTGCTTCTCTGTCAAACTTGTGCATAACATAGGATGACCCAGGAAGAAGAGACATAAATTCCTCATATGACTCCTTAGGGAAATGCAAGATTAAAGTATTCCAAGTAATATGTGTCTGACTTGCAATTGTTGTTGAGTTACAGTTACGTGTATTCAGCTGTCTCTCTTTTCTTTCTATTTCCTTCCTGCTTGCTGTCTCACCTTTCTATCACCTTTTTCTGGCGCTATATGACCTCGCTGTTGCGGCGCCTAATATCAATCAGTCAATCAATCAATCAATCAGTTACGAGCATTGACAAACACACACTACAACTGATGTGCGACTTCCAAACAGACTTTCATAGAACACTGTAAAAGGTCTCGAATATATTGTTATGTTAAGGGGAATATATAATTTTGCTACAGCCACAATCAAATATCCACCAACACTTTCCTTCCATCGTGGTAAATATCTTGGTAATAAAGAACAACACGTGTATAATTTGGCAGCACCTCATAATAATAATAATAATAATAATAATAATAATAATAATAATAATAATAATCTTGGTAATAAAGAACAACACGTGTATGATTTTGCAGCACCTCATAATAATAATTGAGGGGGTTGAGTTGACGTTAGGTGTTGTTGTATGATTATATTTTGATATAATACTGATTTATTTGCACGATGGAAGGAAAGTGTCGGTGGTTATCGGATTGTGGCTGTACCAGATTAACAAAATGGACCAGCTCAGTATGTGTTAGTTGGTGTGAGGGTCATTACTTAAATTGAAATGTAAAAAAAAAAACTAAAGAGATGCTTCTTAGTTTTAGAGTTAGTAATAAATATTTCCCAGATCACATTAAAATAAGCAGTGATGCTGTTGAGAAGGTTGGTGAGTATAAGTATTTAGGAATTGTAATTGAAGATAGTTTAAAAGGTTCAGTGAATAACCATCAATTGTCGATTCCAAAGTCGTTCATTATCGTTTGTAAGCACGCAAACGAAATAATGTTAGCCGTTTAAATGACTTCTGGGTGAATTATTTAATGATTTTGGTGAGTAAACTATACAGTGATCATCATTATTAACTGTTGGATAGATATTGTGAATGTGGATACTCAGCTTTTGGAAACTAATGAAGCCTTACGAGTGTGGTTGGTTGGGAAGCTAACAAACCAATACCACTGTGGAATCGACCCCAAGTCTATAATAAATGTAGCCAGGGCCTCCACTATCTTCGTGTGTTAAGAAACCTCCAGGTTGATAAAAAAAAAAAATCTTCTTACATTATTTTCCAAGTCAGTGGGTTTTTCAATAACTGTTTGGTATGGTCGTCTCACAAAAAAAGATAAGAATAATAATTTAAATAAAATTGATAAATCAGCCAGTAGAAGTCTACTGACTGATTTATCAATTTTATTTAAATTATTCTCAATGTACGACATTGGATGAATTATAAAATAAATGTGTTACTAAACAGACATGTATGATATTGAGTGATGTATGTACAGTCCCCGACCATAGCGACGCCCCTCGCCTTCAGGTACACTGAACCAAAAGTACAAGTTTTTGTTTCCATACTATGATTATTTTCATATAATTAATTTAGAACCCACTGTGCCTCCTCTCACCCATTGCCTTCCTCCTTCCCCCACACTGAAGCAGTGGCTGCGGGTTTCGTATGGGTCAAGGAGAGGGGCGTCGCTATTGTCGACGACTGTACTTCACCCTCTCCATAGTAATTATTTTGTTAATTAAGATCAAGCAGAAGGTTGGCCGTAGCAGCAGGCAGTTGTAATATACAGTATACGTTCATACATTAATATGTGCCAAAGAGTATAAAGCTCTACAATTATTTTTACTTGATGCCATTTTAATAGTATGAGTGACATGTATGATTTACTTAATATGAAATGTGAAGCTGTATTTTTATTGTTATGTCCTTTACTCTATGGAACTCCCACCACAACGATTTTCTTATTGTATGTATAATTATGCAATTTGATAATAAAGTATATCTTATCTTATCTTAAAAATACTGGTGTCCTGTTGCGTGGAATAGTTTGGAGAAATCAGTTGCTCTTGATTTACCAACTCTATATACTAACCCCTTAAGGGACCCTGTGGTGATGTAGTCAGAAAATTGGAGGTAAACGAGTCCTTCAAATATTGCCACGAAACACACACACACACCTATATGGAAAGAGTTTGTTTGTTTCGTGGTATAGTTAGGAGGAATCTGAAGTCTCCAATTATCATACACGATCACAGGGTCCTTAAAGGTTATGCCCTCACCTTTTGTGATACCATGTACAATTGCCAGCACTTATAACTGGTACACGAAAAGAGGATTAACAGCTCTGAATGTACCAGTTATAAGTGCTGGCAACTGTACAGCCACAATCAAATATCCACAGACACTTTCCTTCCGTCGTAGTAAATATCTTGGTAATAAAGAACAACACGTGTATGATTTTGCAGCACCTCATAATAATAATTGAGGGGGCTGAGTTGACGTAAGGTGTTGTATGATTATATTTTGATATGATACTGATTTATTTGTACGATGGAAGGAAAGTGTTAGTGGTTATTTGATTGTGGCTGTACATAATATTGGATACACTTAAGAGGGTATATTATAGCACATTGTTTTGGGTGGTAAATCTGGAGCAAATGATTCCTCCAAACTATTCCAGGCAACAGGATACCATTATTTTTCTTCATGTGGGTCTGTTTCCTGGCATACTTTGAAGGAATGAAGGCACTACAGTCTATTAAAAGTGTACTATCTCCTTAAGGACCCCTGTGTTGCAGTAAGAATATTGGAGGTTGGTGAGTCCTTCATTGAAGGACTTTGTTTCGTGGCATAGTCAGGAGGAATCAGAAGCCACCATGTCTAATGCAAGATCACAGGGTCCTTAAGGGGATAGTATACTTTTGGTACATAGGAGTGCCTTGATTCCTCCAAACTATGCCAGGAAACAGGACCAGATGGACGAATAGAATGGTGTTCTGTTGCTTGGAATAGTTTGGAAGAATCATTTGCTCCAGATTTACCACCAGTGTACTACCCACTTAATAGATTGAGCACGAACTAACCATGAAGCAGTCTGAACTCCGGCGACACCTGGCATCACGTTCTGGTCCCGGTGTGGTAAACTGTGGGGAAAAGAGACAACAGTAAAACACAAGGTAAAAATATCACCTAAAGCTAATAATATAACACATACACTGAAGGGGAGATTCTTTTGTTGCATAATTAAGGACCCATGTTATGTCGTCAGAAATTTTTTTGGAGGTAAGTGAGTCCTTCAAACATTGCCACGAAACACCACTTACATTGAAGGACCTTGTTTCGTGGCATAGTCAGGAGGAATCAGAAGCCACCAGGTCTCATACACGATCACTGGGTCCTTAATAATTTATCAAAAGTATGCCAAGAAGCAACAGGACCAGATTAAGGTGGTAATTCTTTTTGGTACATTGGAGTGCTTTAATTCCTCCAAAGTATGCTAGGAAACAGGACAAGAAGAGCAAAAATAATGGTGTTCTGTTGCTTGGAATAGTTTGGAGGATTCAGTTCCTCCATTATTACCAACACAAAACTTCCCCCTTAAGGACCCAAGTTATGTCGTCAGAAGAATATGAGACTATAGCTTCTGCCTCACCAAACAACAGTATTTCTTTAACGATTGAGTGTGTAATATACAGCTAACTAACTCTACAAAGGACTTGCCTAACCACCACAATGGCATGTTTGTAATGTAACAGCTTTATATAGTTGACAAATAATTTAGTACAACATTACTGCTTACAATCCAAGCACAAACTTGCCTCCATACAACAACACCACTCCACTCCCATGCCTACACCCTTATATACAGTGGTCAAAAATAATCATCCATATAGGGGTAACTCACGTAAGATTTTGATAGCTTCCCTCTGTTCCTTAGCTGATAAACTTTCCAATAAATAGGTTAAGTACCACCTTTTAATTTACTACAAGCAGCTACACACTACTTAAATCCATAAAATTATATGTGAACATGAAAACATTAAACAGCAAATTGTTAAAGTTACCCATATGTGGATGATTATTATTGACCACGACTGTATATTACCCTCCCACCACTACCAATGTCATGGCTTTCAGATAATTATAAGAGTCCAAACTGGCGATTCACAATTTGTTGGGTACACACATTGACAAAGCTGGAGTGATGAACGTGGCAGAGGAGGAGACTATACACTCGTGATACATAATTTCTGATCAGAGTGTGAGGAGCAGAAAGCTTCGAATCGCCTGGTATTGCTCATTTCCCCACTCAGTGCAAATAATTATAGAGGCAGAGTTCGAATGCAGGGTATGTGTGTGTGTGTGTGTGTGTGTGTGTGTGTGTGTGGTGCCTGCCGTTCGTCTCTGGTCAGGGATTACGTATCACGACTGTACCATCTTCTAAATTTTTGCAAGCAACTATTTATAATTCGAATAATAACATAATATGAGAACGCAAAAAACATTAGTCAACACTTTTATTTATTCATATGTGTTTTGAAACTTTTGTCCACGACTGTACGGTAGAGTTGAAGAACACAATGTGATAAAGGCCACATGTGTATCAAGCCAGCTTCAGACTACCAGATAAAGCAACCACAAGAGGCCAGGAGACAGCTGTGTGGTAGTGAAGGGCACGAGTGGGAGATAAGAGTGAGAGGAAGACTGAGAGATAGAGACAGAGGTGGAGGGACGAGGACTGAGACAGAATTATGGAGATAGATAGCGAGGCGTGCGACAGCTGATAGCCTCTGTCCTACTGAGAGAGAGAGAGAGAGAGAGAGAGAGAGAGAGAGAGAGAGAGAGAGAGAGAGAGAGAGAGAGAGAGAGAGAGAGAGAGAGAGAGAGAGAGAGAGAGAGAGAGAGAGAGAGAGAGAGAGAGACACACACACACACACCACACCTTTTGATGCTGATGGTAATGAACCAACGAATGTAGAGTAACAACTCAACAATTTTGCGAGGGACGAGGAAGACGAGCATTAGACAGACAAACCGACAGGATGACACAAAGTTCAGTGACTAGCAAGTGTCTTTCTTTACTCAAACTGTCAATCAATTCTACTTGCCACCATAAAAGTCTTGTATCGGTAAGGGAGGGTAACCACTAGGAGTTGTAGTAGTTGAACTGTGTATAGCTAAGTACAGCCACAATCAAATAACCACCGACACCTTCCTTCCATCTTGCTATTATATCAGTATCATATCTAAATATTAATCATACAACATGTTACGTCAACTCAACCCCCTCAATTATTATTATGTTGTTCTGCAAAATCATACACGTGTTGTTGTTTATTACCAAAATATTTACTACGATGGAAGGAAAGTGTGGGTGGATATTTGATTGTGGCTGTACAATCCGGCTTACCACGGCAGATGCCCTGGAGAGATGTTCCGAGCGGTTATAAGAGTTACTGGTAGCTTGTCTCTTGTTCACCCAAGTATTTCAGTATGTTCTTAGTTTAGTTACCAGGGTAGAAGGTTAAAGTCTTCAGTTCTCTTCTTTCCTTTATTATATACAGGTAGATCACAGGTTATATACAAGTTCCAACTCCTGTTCTGGGGACTAAGTCTAAATATTGATTTAGATTCTATTTCTTGACTTAAGGAAGTATTAGACTAATAAGTGAGAAGGATAGAGAGAACTATGTGTCTGTTTTCTACGAGACACGAGATGAGTCTGACAATTATACAGGTAAGATTCCTTCTGAGGTAATTACTAGGTTGGTGACATATTACTAGGCGGTGGTAGAGTGAATACACCGACGGATTGTGAATGTCATGCACTCAGGTTCGAGTTCATGAGAAACGTCTGTTTTTTTTCCGAGGTGATCAGATGGTTCTTGATGTTTATCAAATAGCCTGGCTATGACGACACGTCAAGAAAATACCCCCTACATCGTATTGTAACACCTAAACTACAGTACCGGTATTTATAATTCGACATTTCATCATAGAGACATTTTTGCTTAGAATTATCCAAGCAGGTCATCATGCAATTTAATGCATATATATATATAATTTAATATAAATATGATACACCAGCGCCATCTGGAGAGTGACGTGTCCTGTGTACTCTAAGGAGTGCTTTGTTCTCAGCTGAAGCAAGCTGGTGTTTTCCCAAGCATAACGTGTCTTTATACTTGAACAATATTTTTCAACACAGTTTTATGCACCAGTGGCAAGATCGATTCAAGCACGATATCCTGATGCCCCCAAAATTAATAAGATGATAATTTCGTGAGACTGGAGGTGTGCACGACAGGAAACGAAGTGGACGACCATCTGTGTTGACTGATGAAAAGATTGAAGATGTGAAGGAGTGGTTACAAAGATCTCAGAGAAAATGTCTCAGGAAACTTGCATCACAGACACAAATGTCTCCATACAGGGGGACCAGACCTCTTTACAGAGTAGCAACTGTATGGCAGTAAATTATTGACAAACTCGGCGCATCATACCCAGCTTCTATGATTCAGCTTTAACTAGAAAGGTAATATTACCTCTCCAAGAAAGATTGTGAGAGTAAGAAACTCTTAGAATGTTCAGATAAAAAATATGTTGTGTGTCGGGTACTTCCATATTTCTGGAAGATCAGTAATAGTTTAAAGGTGTTTATGGAGCATGGAAAGCCACAAGGTTTACTCTGCCCCACTCTGAGATAAAGGCAAAGCTCAAGCCTGCCAGTGCAGAATCACGTGATGTGGAAAGGATCTACTTGGATCGATGGTTGTCAAACGAAGTGCTGTAGTGCAGAGTGGAACCATCGGTATAAAAGGTGGATAACAGCTACTGCTAAGGCGATTAATGATGAAAGTGTTGGTAACTATCTGAAAGTTCCTTCAAACAGAGTCTCTTTGTTATCCTGTTACACCTCCAGCTCCAGCTCCTCCAAAACTCGTGTTCCTTCCTCCCCCAGGCCACGTCAGGAGAGAGGGACGGAGGGAAGGAGTTACTGAGACAAGGTAACCATCTCGGTCCATATTTCTGGTGAATTGGATATGGGCGGGGTCTGGTGGGTTAGACTTGGAGGCTAGCAATGTGTCAGGGAGACGAGTCTATTTATTCTCTCTCACTCCTGCCCCCCCCCCCCCCCTCTCTCTCTCTCTTACAGAGACTAGCACATACTGCACACAAGTACACGCTTGTCTTATCACACCCTCATTTAATTGGACTGCAGTTGTGCAGGACCCACACCAAAAATTGTGCTTTAACACAGGCGAAACACATTTATTCAGAATATATATATATATATATATATATATATATATATATATATATATATATATATATATATATATATATATATATATATATATATATATAGAGAGAGAGAGAGAGAGAGAGAGAGAGAGAGAGAGTTGTAACGTAGATTATTTGTATAAATAATTAATTGTGCGTACTGAAATCTGTCATTGATTCAGAGATACGAATAAGACAATGGAAAACGGATAGAAGGGACATCGTGAGTTTTATGCAATACAGGGACAATAACATTCGGTACGATATATACACTGTGTGTGTTGACTGTGTGTGTGTGTGTATAATTAGCAGGGCTCGATAGAGTTCAGTACTGGCACCAATCATGTTATATAAATATCATAAGAGAAATATAAGTGATCACAACTACATCAGTATGTTTGCAGATGATGCAAACATACTGAGACACATAAGAATCTAAAACACCCTAGAAAACAAAGCTATTTAAGGACCCTGTGAACTTGTATGTGACTTGGTGGCTTCTGATTCCTCCTGACCATGCCACGAAACAAGTTCCTTCCATATACTGTAGGTGGTGTTTCGTGGCAATGTTTGAAGCACTCACTAACCTCCAATTTTCTGACTACATCACGTGGGTCCTAAATGAAGTCAAAGAAAGAAGATGTGTTTCTGTTCTGGTGAGTACCTATTAATTAAATTCGGGGCAAGGGAATGAGGGCCAGAATTCGGATACAAACTGAAATTAAATTGTAAAGTCAGTAACGATCGATTGATATTGGGCGCCGCAACAGCGAGGTCATATAGCGCCAGTAGAAGGTATTAGAGAGATGAGACAGCAAGGAGGAAGGAAATAAATAGAAAAAAAGGGACAGTGAAAGAACTAAAAGGGAGTGGCCGATGTGGAGCCAAAACCCTTAAAATATTGCCCACTCCGCTACGGGCTGTAAGGAGGTCAGTAAACATATACGGACCTGGAAATCATAATAAACTTCACGTTATGTTCCCATCACAAAAATGAGAAAGTACGAGGCATGTACACTCGTGATACATAATTTCTGACCAGAGTGTGAGGAGCAGAAAGCTTCGAATTGCCTGGTATTGTTCATTTCCCCACCCAGTACACCTATAGAGGCTGAATTCGAATGCAGAGTATGTGTGTGTGTGTGTGGTGCCTCCTGCCGTTCGTGTGGTCAAAAATTAAGTATCACGAGAGTACTATGCATTGTTGCCAAATCTGAGGGAAGCCTTGACAACCTCAGCTGGGACGACGGTGTGGAATAATAATAATCAGAACATGCATCACACCAGTCCTTGAATATTATGTTGTACAGTCTGGGGCAAAAGTCCTGTCGCCTCACTTGCTTCACCGAGGCACCACGCGATGTTCATAGACTCGAGATTATTAGGAGTAGAAAAAGTGAGTATTTCTCGAGTCCATGAACACTGCATGTCTCGGTGAA
Source organism: Petrolisthes cinctipes (assembly GCA_033782935.1). NCBI lineage: Eukaryota > Metazoa > Arthropoda > Malacostraca > Decapoda > Porcellanidae > Petrolisthes > Petrolisthes cinctipes. The sequence goes on from JAWQEG010006308.1 coordinate 79,251, forward strand.
GCAGATGACACTCACACTCTAACCAACTTTATAATAATATTGAAAGATTGCAAAAAATAATTAAATGATTCCTAGCTGAAACGAGTATGAAGACAGACTGGCAAAATTTTAATCCGCCATCTCTGGAGGAAGGAAGGAATATTAATAGAAAATGCAACTCGGGTGGAAGAAACTTATAATATGGACGACGATATATTATTATTATTATTATTATTATTATCAAAATAGACCAGAGCCACAAAGATGGGAGATAATGCAAGTATTCTATCAATCCGAGGACCCACCCAGCCCCATGAATCCAACCTGAAGAAAAGAAGACACCTTAGAGAAAGAAAGATGAGTAGTTAGCTTAATAAAAACATATTAACCCTACTCTTGAAGCCTGCCAGTCCTACACCATCAAAGACAGTTTCACCAAGATGAGTAGTTAGCTTAATAAAAACATATTAGCCCTACTCTTAAGGTCATTCCATAGAGACACCCACCTAGGGACAAACGATCGACTGTATAGAGTATGCTAACAGTAGATTAATAACATACAGCGACAGAGAGGTTTGGAAATACACCATCTTCACCATCACCATCATTATATTGTTGAATTCTTAAGGAGGTAATTCTTTTTTTGGTACTTTGGAGTGCCGCCTTGATTCCTCCAAAGTATGCTAGGAGACAGGACCAGAATAGCAAAAGTAATGGTGTTTGTTCTGTTGCTTGGAATAGTTTGGAGGGTTCATGCAGTTGCTCCAGAACTACCAACACATAAACTTCCCCCGCTATACCAAGCAATTAATGAATCTATTTAATTATTATACATATGAGAGAGAGAGAGAGAGAGAGAGAGAGAGAGAGAGAGAGAGAGAGAGAGAGAGAGAGAGAGAGAGGTCAAGTTACTTCCATTAAGAGTTGGTCCTTTTATCCAGCAAGATACTCAACTCCCCTTATGTTAGTTTTCGTGGTAAGATGTTAGTGTAATATAGCCAGCAGCAACCTGTCTTCCAGAAAGAGGACAGCAGCCGTGTGGACTAGAGATGTATATTGGATAACCGTATTCGCATTATACATCCGCATCCGTATTTGTGATGAAAATATACATCCGCATCCGCATTTTTAAGTAACTGATATCCGCAGCCACATCCACAAATATGTATAAGTTTGACTTCCATCTCCACATCTGCATCCACGGATTTCTAAATTTTAACATCCGATACATCTCTTGACTGTGGACTCACCAACCAAAGTAGAGAGAAACTATTGTCTCTAACACAACCTGCATATGTTTATAATGAAACACAAGCAGGCATTAAGGTGGTAATTCCTTTTTGGTACATTGGAGTGTCATGATTCCTCCAAAGTATGCCAGGAAACAGGACCAGAAGAGCAAAAATAATGGTGTTCTGTTGCTTGGAATAGATTGGAGGATTCAGTTGCTCCAGAATTACCAACACAAACCTTCCCCCTTAATAGTACTGGCTGAGATAGGAGAAGCAAAGGGCAGGGAACGAACAGGTTGACTGGAAGTGGACAGGGCGAGGCAGGCGGGTAATCAGACAGGAAGAAAACGATGGACGGCAGAGAGAGTGAAAAAGAAATTATGACAGGTTCAAGAGATAAGGAGTGTCGGGGAGGATACGAGAGAGAGAGAGAGAGAGAGAGAGAGAGAGAGAGAGAGAGACCACGAGTTATCTTCGTAGACTAACAGACCAAATGCTTGCAGGTCAATTCATTGGTGTTATAATCCTCAGTCAGTGGATGTGAAAAAAAAAGAAAAATCAATTAATATCACAGTATATTTAATGTAACTACTGAAACGACGAGCAACAATAAGTGAAAGTATTAACCTGAGGCATTTCCACCAGGATATAACAAGTATAAACTTCCCATATAAAATTTGCATTGTTAATCTTTTTGTGAGTAAAAATTTCGTTTGATCTAACTAAGTGGTAGATTAAATGTTTCCTCCTTTTCTATGCGAAGTATTTTAACCCTGTTCTATTATTTCTCCCTGGCTAGGTGGCCCTCCTTTATTATACCTACAATGCAGATGGGAGAGGTGGATGTGGTGATTCTGAAGCCCCTTCCACACGAGAGGCAAAAGACGGCGGGCAGACACTGCTCCCAAAATTTTGTGGGTAGGTGTCGGGCACAAGTGGCCAATGGGTACTGGGACTGTTTGATATGGTAACACTGGTAAAAAGCGAGAGAAGTTATTCCACTCAGTTGCCCGTGGCCGCCGTCCGTCTGCTTGCCTCTCGTGTGGAAGGGGCTTTAGTCCTTGCTGTAGTTTAATTATTGACGACCACACCACTATCCGACAACATTACCCTGCATGGTGACAGCCGACATCAGAACTTCATCAAGAGTGTTCTGTCATCATCGAATTAAAATCGCTATGAGATCACCAACATATGTAAGAATGTAGAAACGTACAGCCACAATCAAATATCCACTAACACTTTTCTTCCATCGTAGTAAATATCTTGGTAATTAAGAACAACACGTGTGTGATTTTGCAGCACCTCATAATAAAAAATGAGGTGGTTGAGTTGACGTAAGGTGTTGTAGGATTATATTTTTATATGATACTCATTTATTTGCACGATGGAAGGAAGGTGTCGGTGGTTATTTGATTGTGGCTGTACATATAAATAAGGTGTGGTCATCTAGTGGGGCAGAAGAGAAGCTACGGGACTGTACCTACATCATCACCACGAAGCTCCACTGTCTCAACTAGTGCCACACCCAATAAATCTCAGGGCCTCGCAAGAGTCACGGGCTACTGACAGCCTACAGTCCCGAGGTTGGGGTAAAAAAAAATAAAAAAATCATCAGTTGACGTTACATGCAACATATTTTACTGTTCATGTTGGTACAATACTTTATCAGGAACGAAAGGAATAATGAAAGGAATTTTTATTTTTTCAGCTGTTTTGATTCCGGTTGTCTCTCCTCGGTATAAATCCTTAAACTTTTGGAGGTGCAAATTTTCCTTACAACTTCTTTTAGCCATATAACCCGCTTTTTTATTCCCTGCCCTGTCTCTCTTCTCTCTCACCTTCTTAGCCCTCTTAATCATTCTTCATTTCAGATTTCTCTAACTTTTTCTTCTCTCTTTACTCTTACCCTTCTCTACCTCCCTTCCATTATTCTATCCTTCCTCTCCACTGATAGCACTGTAGCTTAGACCCAAACAGCCTCGTGAGGACCAGTTACTCTGCTACTGTTTGATTTTCTATCTATTCCTCTCTCTTTCCCCTTCTTCCTTCCTCTCTCCTCCTATCCTATATATTTTCTCTTTCTTTCCTCCTTCCCTCTCCATGCCCTGTTCCCATTTTTTTTTTTCTCCTCCCTCAAAACTTCTATCGCTCCTTCTTCTCCCCCTCTCCGTCTTCCTTTCCCTCCTCCCCCTCCTGTCTTCTTGCAACCCCGGGCCACTCAGCGAGATATGCAGAAACCAGGAAGCGAACTGTAAATATTTGCGTTTTCCTTGAGGTCGGTCGCTGTGTACACGAGCGATGATGGCTGGAATAACATTGTTCACTCACAGTCGAGAACACCAAACGAAAGAACAGATGAGAGTAAAAGAGAGGTGGAGTGGGAGAGAAAGGAAGAACAGGCGAGAGTAAATGAGAGGAGGAGTGGGAGAGAAAGGAAGAACAGACGAGAGTAAAAGAGAGGAGGAGTGAGAGAGAAAGGAAGAACAGGCGAGAGTAAAAGAGAGGAGGAGTGGGAGAGAAAGGAAGACCAGGCGAG